>BMAU01002988.1:0-43922 GCA_019973935.1 Trichonephila clavipes | reverse complement strand
GTAAGAAAGACTACATGGTATTTCAACAACAATTTGGGGATTTCCAACAACATTCTTTCTTGAAAAAGTTTTTTTGTATCTTTCATTATATGAGGCAAAAACAAAAAATTACTCATAACTCCAATATTATCCATCCCCCACACATCAAATTGCACCACAGAATTGCTTTGGATGCACTAAAACACACTGCACATTCTGCTTCCAACCAGTTATTACAAATGCTCTCCAATTGGTTGGAATAATGGAGTATTTCATTGGTTGAAAAAACTATCACTTATTAAACTACAATGTCCCTGTTTCTGCCTCATTATTTTTTTCTAATTATCGATAAAACTATTTAATTTGCATAAAATCTACAAACGGATTTAAAATCAGCATAAACAATCCACTAGCATCAATAACAATATTTAAGAAAGTGTGATAGTTACAAAAAGAAAAATTAAGTCAATCTAAAAAATTAGGCAAAAAAATGAGTGTGTTCATGACTTTTTACCACCACTCTACTTCAATTAATTAGAGTTTATTTACATTTATGTACATGGTCTTTCCTAAAAGTTCCAGGAATGATTTTTTTGTAATTGGCAACGCTGGCTGGAAGGGCGAATCTTTGGATGTAAAAGTTGTTGAGGGATATATAAGAATCGAAACGAGACCGGTTTCAGTCGTCTGAGGCCAGTTGTTGAGGCAGTGTCAAGCTCCGCGCAGAGGTATCTATTGCAATCTTGTGAAGGTCTCCTAGGACCTCACTTTGAGAACGAGAATAAATAGGAGTCATGTAAGAACCAGTAGCCATTTTTATAAACAACTTTCTTTATTTGGTTATCTTATCCAAATAGAATCAAAGAATTATTAACAATTTTGTCTACTAATATTATGAGGTTTTAAAGGTAATATCCTTTAAATTAACTTAATTAATGATCCAATTAATTAATTTATTAAATAACGATCACGCAGAAATTACCACGATAAGAGATCCCAGAATTATATTTAATAATGTTCTTATTGAACATTTAACTTTAATCTCACTCCTAAAACTTTAATGAGACTTTAAACACAAATCAATATTTACCACTCGGAATCTCAATTCTTGAGATTAAATATCTCTAACAAAAAAATCTTCAATTTAAATCCACGATATCTTTCTGCTTCAATCTCTATCTCCTACTGCTCCAACTTTACTATTTCGTTTGACTTAAATACTTAATCTAATCTGCATAACAAGGAATCCTGTCCGCTTTTTGGAGTTGATTGGAAATAGGTAGGGAATTAAATTTACCTAAAAAGGTCGACTCAGAAGGTTAGTGATAAAGTTCCGTATAGATTCGTCACACCCCCTCCAAAAAGAAAACGGGATTTATTCGAAGGACTCATACGTCCTGAAAATAAATTACGTAATTCCTATCTTTGTCTTACAGTTCCGACGATATTAACTTCTAACTGTATATTACTGAAACTTCTTCCTTAATGAAAAAGGACAAAATTACGATGCATACTTAATTGCCAAACCTCATAATACTTCACAAGTTTAAATTAATCCCTGCACTCTATCCATTCGGCGAAGGAGGCGTGGGAAAACCCCCCCTAGTGGTGGTAAAAAACCAGCCCCATAGAGTTTACTTAGGCATTATAAAAAAAAAAAATACAATCTTCTGTGGCACTGGAACATCGAAGACTTCAGGGTCAGCTACCCTGAAAGATTGATTTCCATTTGAGAAGTAGGTAAAAGCAGACATGAATTTATACACTTGTTACATGAATGTCATATACAATAAATATCTGGTTCCTTTGCCTTCCCATTCGAAAAACTTTATGCGCTAGTTAGTGTTAATGGTTAATCCTATCTAACTTCGCCTCGCTCCAAGTCACCAGATGTGAAACAAAATATACATAGAAACACACACAGCATACAATAATAATCATTTCACAATAAACAAATAACACAAACAACCAAATGAATTGTCATCTTAGCGAAGTCATACATCGAAGTAAACAAATGCAAAATTTACAGATGTTTTCTCCAAAATACAAAACATTAACAAAAAAGCTGTTTTTTTCTGGTATAGAAAAAACACACACAATGCAGTGTCCACTTTTGTCAGTCTTCTTAATTGTAGAGTCCGCCCGTGACTTGCTTTCAATTGCAAAAATTCTTCACTTGTTCGTACCGCGAAGATAAAGAAACAATACAACCTTTGAGTTTTGTCTGTTAAATCCTATGCACTGGATCTCCATCCAAAGCTTCCATACTGAGGCTTCTTCTTCGTAATGTGCTGTGAGGTATGCCGTTGATTTCGATGTTGCTCAGCTCCTCAGGAATTCGTCGTTTTCTTGTATACGGCTCCGTAGATAGTATGGGCAAGGTCTCCTTGTAGTGGCTTGATTCGACCGGACTGGTTTCTCCGCTTGTTTGTTGCGTCCTCTCGTTGTCGCTCTGGTCTGACGAGTCTGGTTATCACGTCCACTAACTTCCATTCGGGATCCGCCTGTAGTCGTAGCAGTCCTGCGATCAGGCAACCTTGATGGACCTGCAATGGACTCTACTCCTGGTGAAGAGGTATTATGTTTTTGAAACTTATAATTCCTGGACGAGACCGAGGAAGGGATCGACCTCTTGACTCCCTGCCTGTGCTCAGGAGCGCGTCTTTTCCGGTCCTGATGTTCAGACTCTTGCCGTGATCTCTTCCTACATATCTTGGATCGTTTTAAAGCTTGGTCCTTCGATGCAGTACTATTAATTTTACGTTTATTTCTGGGGATCTCCCGTGTGGTGTTACCCTGCCGTGATCTACACCCTCACTTTCCTGACTAGAGGTTTTCATATGCTCTTTAAACTGCCCTTGATTCGATCTATTCGACCCATGACTAACTTCTTGTTCGTCATACAGAGTTTCTACCGGACTATCTGAACTAATCGTGTCTGACTGACGAGGCCGATACACTCGAACCTGATCAATATTAACAGTTATATTTCTTCCGTTTTTCCAAATAACTAAATTATTTCCTTTTATTTCCAAACTTTATAGGGACCTTCAAACTTAGGCATAAATTGTCCAACCTGTTTCCTACCCGCAGCACTTAAGAAATGTGTTTGAAGTAAAACCAAATCGTTCACTTTGATGTGAACATCCCTCCTTCTGAGATTGTAATGTTTTTCCCAAGACTTATGCTTTTTTTGCATATTTCGTCTTGCCTCATCGAATAACCTTTCGATGTTCCTACCAACATATTTCGCATCCTCCGTAACATTTATGAGCTTGCTAAAACGGGTTATGATTTTCCTTCCCAAAAACAACTCAGCCGGGTTTTTTATTTGTCGTCTCATTTACCGCCATGCGCAATGCGAAAGCGAACTCATGTAGAAATTGGTCCCAGTTTTCATGATTTTCTTCAACAAAAGAAGCTATCATTTGAACTAAATTTCTATTCACTCTCTCCGTGAGATTAGACTGTGGTCGGTACGTTACCGTTTTCATATGTTTGATGTCCAACCTGTGACTGAGATGTTCAAACACGTCAGAAATAAATTGGGGCCGTTATCACTTATCAAAGAAATCGGAGCTTCGTAACGCGCTATATAGTTATCAAAAAAAAAAAAAAGCATTAGCTATTGCCTGGGCTGAAGCTTTACGAAGAGGAATCAGCTCACACCACTTAGTGAAGTGGTCAGATATAACTAATATGAATTTATATCTCTCGGGTCGGGATGCGGGGTAGGGGCCTAATAAGTCTAGCGTTACAATTTCATTTGGATATTTTGAAACTATAGGCATTAAACGACCAGCTGGTAGCGCGTTTTTATAATTAAACTTTGAACACCGGTCACAGGTTGAAACATATTCAAATATATATTTCTCATAAATGGAAAATAGCACGTGTCACGAAGTTTAAGATATGTCTTCCTCTTTCCGAGATGTCCTGCCAGTGGCAGATCATGAAATTCTTTCATTATATCCTTTCGAAGAGAACCAGGAATATAAACTCTTAGTTCTCCCAGAGTAGAAAAATACTTCGCGTAAAAGAGGAGACCATTTATTAACTTGAAGTCCTGGGACCAACTCTCGCATACCGTCGCATTAACAGAACCGTCATCAGGGTTTTCTAAGTATCGATAAATATGTCCTAATTCAGGATCTTCCCTTTGTTCCTTAATGAATTGTTCACGGGAATTTATTGCGAGGGCTCTAAGAGCTGCGCACGAAATTTGTGACCCCTCGACACTGTCTACTGGATTTCTCGATAAAAGATCTGTGACCACGTTTTGAACACCAGGTCTGTGCTCCCATTTTATGTTAAACTTTGATAATTTCAACGCCCATCGGATCATCCTACTTGATAAATTCTTACCATTGGTTAACTTTGTTAACGCTGCGTGATCTGTGATCACTTTCACAGGTAGGGGTCCAAAATAAGTTTTAAACTTATTCAGAGCCCATATCACCGCCAAACATTCTATTTAGGTAACCGTATAATTACGTTCTGCTTTATTAAGGGTTCGAGACGCGAAAGCAATAGGTTTTTGATTTTGTTGAAGAACAGCACCAATTCCGACCCCACTAGCATCAGTGAATAAATCGAACTGTTCAGAAAAATTTGGTAATTGCAAAATCGGTGCCTCCGTTAGTGTGCGTTTGATCTGAACAAAAGAATCCTGTGCTTCTCCCGACCAGTTAAACTTCGCCCCCTTTTTTTTAATTGGTACAATGGTTCGCATATATCTGCGTATCGCGGAATAAATTTTTGGTACCAACCCGTCATCCCTAAAAATTTTGACACTTCTCGATTATTTTTGGGAGGTTTCATTTCCGTAATTGCCTGAATTTTCTTATTGTCAGTTTCGATTCCTTCTTTACTAATAATCAGGCCTAAATATTTGAATTTGTCACGGGAGAAGTGACATTTTTCCTTATTTAACGTTAGCCCTGCGTCTCGCAATAAGGTAAAAACCTGAGTTAAATGATCGAGATGGTCTTTAAACGATGGAGATGTTATAATAACATCGTCCATGTACACCAACACGAAACGCCCAACAGGTTTGAGAATTATATCGATAGCCCGTGGGAAATTAGGTGCCGCCCCAGAAAGACCAAAAGGCATGCGTAGGAATGCAAAAGTGCCATTGCGAGTGATAAACGCTGTTTTCTCTATGTCCCTTGGACTAATCGCCAACTGAAAATAGCCACTTCTGAGATCTAGAGTGGACATAACGTTGGTGTGAGGAATATTGGTGAGTAAGTCATCAATCACCGGTAATGGATATCGAGGATATTTGTAATTCCATTTAATTTTTGATAATCGATCGCGAAACGATATGCCTCGGGAGAATCTGGAGGAAGGTCATTTTTCTTTCGTGTTAGAACGACTGGAGATGCATAAGGTGAATTAATAGGACAAATTGTACCATCCCGTAACATCTTATCTATGTGATAATCAATAATGCCTTGTTTGACCCGGTCGTACCTGTATGGTCTCGACACTACCGGTCCTTTGTCTCCAGTATCTATCTCATGATATACAACATGCGTTAATCCCGGTTGATCGGAAAATAACCCTTTAAAATTATTAAATAAGGCTTTTAATTGCCTCTGTTGCTCGTCATCAAATTTTGATTCTGTGAGATCAATATCAACGGGTTTCTCCTTTTTATGCACTTGTTTGATCAGATTATCGGGAATGATCAGATTTCTGATCAAAATCTAATGTTAATCGTGACGCCTTCATAAAATCGATCCCTAAAATGCACTGATACTGCATGTTATCAAGTATATGGAATTCCCAGGGTTTCTGAAATTCCCTGATCCTAATTTCTAACTCGACCCTACCCAAATGACTGCATGGGGCTCCTTGTGCTGTCACGACTCTGTCTTTTGTCTTTTGACGAGGTCGGTATGAAAAATAGTTGCGGTATACCTCCTCCGAAATAAAAGATTTCTCCGCTCCCGTGTCCCATAGTGCTGTAATAAAGGTTTCATTTAATAGAATAGGGACATACGATAATTCGACTGGGGTCATTCTTATAGAGGATACTCTGATAGGTCGATGATCCCAAACTGGAGGATTTTCCGTACCTCGCGATCGATTACCCCCATATTCACATCGATCGCTTAAAAGTTTAAATTTCTACTTCGTTCATTTTGACCTCGAAATGAACTATTTCTCAACCCACTTTGTCGACCGCCTTGACTGTGGAATGGTTGATCCAATTGTCCACCTTGGCGCCTACCCTCGAATCTGCGATTATTTGCGAAACCTTGGTTTTCGAATCGATTAAATTCTCTTTGTGGTCGGCTATTATTGGCGTATCTCTCATTATTTCTGTTTTCCCTCCAATTTTCCTATCTATGCCGGGTATTAAAACGATTGCCTTCATTAGGGCCTGAACTTCTAAATCCCTCGCTCGAACCTCTGATTTGTCTATGCATAAAACGTTCTTCGTATTTATCAACGATTTGTAGGAGATTGGCAGTATTTCGTGGATGTCTAACTTCGACATAATCCAAAATTTGAGGTTCTAATCGACTAACGACGTGATCAATTAATTTTTCCTCCGACAATTCTAGTTTAAGGACTTTATGAATTTTCAACAATTCATAAATAAAGTCCGAAGGTTGTTGATCTCGTCTTTGCGATGAGGAATAAAATCGCGTTTCTAGTTCCGACCTGTTTCTGACCACGGGGAATTGTTCCGACAATGCCTGTTTTAAGTGCGCGTAGTCTGTTGTCTTATCCTCAATGACCCTATAACCAAGAACTTCGAACCAGTCGAGTGCCCGTCCTTTGAGATGACCCTTCAAGTAAGCACATGCTAATTGTGCAGGTATCTCATAATAAGCGAGATTATGATCAATATTCTCCAAAAAATCATCTATGTTCTCAACCCCCGAAAAATATTGTTCCGGAATGATTCTAAAACTGGATCCGACTCTATTCTCGGGATTTATACGTTGGGCGCCATTGTGAAGGTCTCGTAGGACCTCACTTTGAGAACGAGAATAAATAGGAGTCATGTAAGAACCAGTAGCCATTTTTATAAACAACTTTCTTTATTTGGTTATCTTATCCAAATAGAATCAAAGAATTATTAACAATTTTGTCTACTAATATTATGAGGTTTTAAAGGTAATATCCTTTAAATTAATTTATTAAATAACGATCACGCAGAAATTACCACGATAAGAGATCCCAGAATTATATTTAATAATGTTCTTATTGAACATTTAACTTTAATCTCACTCCTAAAACTTTAATGAGACTTTAAACACAAATCAATATTTACCACTCGGAATCTCAATTCTTGAGATTAAATATCTCTAACAAAAAATCTTCAATTTAAATCCACGATATCTTTCTGCTTCAATCTCTATCTCCTACTGCTCCAACTTTACTATTTCGTTTGACTTAAATACTTAATCTAATCTGCATAACAAGGAATCCTGTTCGCTTTTTGGAGTTGATTGGAAATAGGTAGGGAATTAAATTTCCCTAAAAAGGTCGACTCAGAAGGTTAGTGATAAAGTTCCGTATAGATTCGTCACAACCTCGTCAAGCAAAAAATGGACTAGTTTTTGGAGCAGCGTTATGCAATCAAGTTTTGTGTGAAACTCGGTAAAAATGGAGCGGAGACTCTCGAAATGCTTCGGAAAGTCTACGGTGATGGGGTGATGAAACAAAGCCAAATTTTCCTGTTTCACAAGAGTTTCTTGAAAGTTCTGGAGCCTGTTAAAATGAAGACTGCTCAGAACGCTCGTCATCATCACAGACGGTCAACTCGGTGCAAAAAGTGATTCAAGTTTTTGACAAGGATTGACATTTAAGTGTTTGGATGATTGCAGATGAGCATGAACACCCAAAACAATCGTTCATCGCATTTTAAAGGAGAATTTTCAAATAAAGCAAGTCTCTGCTACAGTTGGATCTTGTATCATGACAACGCGTCAAGCCACACCCCACTCATTGTCTCCGAATTAATTTCCAAAATGGGCGTGCAACATTTCCACAACCACCGTACAGTCCATATTTAGCACCAGTGGGCTTCTTTTTGTTCAGAAAGGTCAAAAGAATCCTGAAAGGAAGTTAACATTGGACGCTGGAGGTGGTACAGGTGGTCCATTTTTGTTCGATGAGGATGCAGTAAATACCTCTCCACGGAGCATGACCCTGCCTCAACAACTGTCCACAAGCAATTCACACTGGTCTCGTTTAGATGCTAAGATTCCTCACCAACTTTAACTCTCGAAGCTCTTCTGCTCAAGGCAGCGTTGCCAACTACGAAAAATCATTCCGGGAACTTTTGGGACAGACCCGGTACTTCAGACAATAAACTCTAATTATATTTATTAATTTCCAAAGATATAATACTTTTGATAAACAAATATTCACATTTAGAGATAGGGTTAAGAAACATAAAATATTGCAAAACATACTTAGTATGTATATCTTGTTTATTCAAATACTTTGTGTCTCCGTAATAAAATTATGTTTAGGATAACATAAAGCAATTTTTAGCAGAAACCACCCTTCTGTTTCGGTAACCAGATTAATGCATTGCATCTAGCTGTATTATACAGAATTAAAAGAATATTTTTTGAAAGGATGAGGTCGGAGTTAACCATAATAAACAAAATGAATACAAGGAAGACAAATAAAATTTACTTGAAATTGAACACAAATATTTTGTAATTATTGTGAACAAAAGCAGTTAAATATTGAGATTTTAGGTGTTAATTGTAATTAATATAACTTCAAATTAATATGGAAACTATAATGCAAGAGTTAATAGGATTTATAAGCAAAAAAGATAAGATTTTATACAGTTAAAGATTAAAATAAATTATGTTAAATTTTAATTGTTAAAATGGTTTCCTATTTTTGAAGCACAAATTCTTTTTTTTTTTTAATCAGTTTGAAAATTTTTTGTATTATCAAGAAAAATAAAATCGTTTTTTTAATTGTTTCTTAATTAATGTAAAAGTAAATCTATTGAAAATTAAAAATGCTCTACTGATACAGTAGCAATTACTTTTAAAGCCAGAATAACTTTTAAAAAACCTACACTTAATTTATTGCTAATTTTGAAGCCTCACTTATTTGACGTTAAACAAAAAAATTAATTTATAAGAAAATATCGCCTTAGCTAAAATATAAAGTGCTATATTTTTTTAACTAATTTTTCCCTTTAAAAATTTGTTTCGTGCTTAAATTACAGGTCTAGGTAATGGAATGTTCCCTTTTAATTTTTTTCTTAGTACCTTCCTAATATTACCTTATTCAATTCCTCCTATTTAGCTCACACTCTATTTATTTATTTATCTTCCTGGAATCTCCAGTCACTAATAGAATACATTTTAAAGCGCTCAATTGAGCTGAAATTTTATACTCATGATTATTTTCGGTGACAATGCAATAATTTAATTATAATTAATAAAAATTAATTGATTAAAACTAATTATTTAAATAATTACAAATACAGCTACGTTGTAATTATTTTTGGAGACTTAGCGACGCTTTTGGCGACTTGTGTCAAAACTTGAAAAGATTTTTTCTCACATTTTAAAGCATTCAGTTGAACTGAAATTTTATATACATGATTGTTTTTGGATGACAATACGATACTTTAATGATAATTAATAAAAATTAATTACCACTTAAAGTTGTATTTCTGTCATATGTATATACATATGTATATTAATTGTTACTATTTAATAAAAAGTAGCTAAAATAAAATTTTTCTTTGTTGATCTCAGTAGGACTTGACTTAAATTTTTTTTATATTATATGTTTTTTATGTTACTTTATCTTTTGTCATAAATATAAACTGCTTTTTTACTTAATATTAAATATTTTAGATGACTGAAACTTATTTATTTGAATTCTTTTATGAAAAACGAATATGGATCGCATTAAATCTGGATTATTTTTGAAGTGACAACTTCTTTAGGCGCGCTTTTATGACGACGGAACTTAAATTAAGCGTTAGGTTCGGGTGCGTTACGCCAGTGGGCTTTACTCGGCTTCTGTCGGCAATCGTGCTCGGGTCGGTGACTCGAGCTTAGTTTTCAATTGAAAACTTTTTAGGCGCGTGTTTTTTTTAAGTAAAAATTTCATGCGCACTATTTTCTGTGCAGTTTTATTTTCTTTATTTAAATAGTACTCTTAAGCAACCCACTTCTACTCAACTTCAGCGTGTGAATGAGAGAAGAGGAGCTCACGAAAAAATGGAAAAAAAAGAAAAGTAAAAAAAGATTATTCTCTCTCTTATGTAACAGATCGAAGATAAGAAGAAATTAAATATATGATCTGTTTTTTGATTCAGTAGAAAGAGTATTTAACCCCAACAAGTAATATAAAAAGAGTTTTTTTAAGTCATTTCCTACTTAGATCAACAAAGAAAAAAAATTTATTTTAGCTACTTTTTATAAAATAGTTACAATTAATATAAAAAAAATATGTATATACATATGACAGTATCACAACATTAAGTGGGAATTAATTTTTATTAATTATCATTAAGTATCGTATTGTCATCCAAAGCAATCGTGTATATAAAATTTCAGTTCAACTGAATGCTTTAAAACGTGAGAAAAACCTTTTCAAGTTTTGACACAAGTCGCCAAAAATGACGCCAACGTGGCTGTATTTGTAATTCTTTATTTCATTAGTTTTAATCAATTAATTTTTATTAATTGTAATTAAAGTACTGTATTGTCATCCAAAATAATCATGGATATAAAATTTCAACTCAATTGAGTGCTTTAAAATGTATTTTATTAACGATTGAAAATTCCACCAAGATAAATAAATAGATAAATAAATATATAGAGAGTATGAGCTAATAATAGGAATTGAAAAATGTGGCAAAAGAACCAAAATCCGACATTTTGATTAAGATAATTGGAGAGAAAGTTGCCAATATTTTGGTTAATATTAGTGATGACACCTAGGAGATTATGAGAAAACAAAAGTATATTAATTGTGAAAAAGTACGAACCCAGTCCTTTTTCTGCTTAGAGAATTTTAAGGGAAGTAAACGGCTCTCAGGGCATAAGTTCCTTTTAGCCTTACATAGAATTTGACGTTATATAAGTTTAATAAATGATACTTACGTATTATAGCAACGGTACTGGAGACATTTTATGAAAGGAAGCACATGGCTGCTAATTCAATGGGTAAGACACATGGTAAATTAGAGTTACCAACATGGCGAGTTACCTTGAACGTTGACATTGTTGCAATAATGCTTAAGTACCATATAAACATATTTATTATATAAATATAATCTACGTAAGTAATTTACATTTAAATAATTTTAAGCAATTAGACTAATTGACATTTTTATATAAATCGAATATATTCGTTTATAAATGTATAAGAATGCATAATTATTTAAACAGTGCCTTTTACTGAAGATGGATGAAAGAAACAAATCCACCGATGAAAATGAGACTGAAAGAGAGAAGCTCTAAAGGCCTGTATGCAAACATGTCGTGAAAGAAAAACGTAGTATATCCGAACACCTGTGGATTCTCTTATCCAGAATAAATCTGTTTTCACTTCTATCGTGAGCTTATAAGAAAACACACACAATTTTTTTTCTAAATATCGCTATGAAAAATTTCCGTGTCGCGTTTCGGCAAATACGATATTACCGTTTATAATTTTCAGATTTCATATTGGTATATGTTATTCGAAGAAAAAGTGAGAGGCAGAGACATCACGCATTTGCTTATTAATACTTGGAATAACATAGTTCTACTCAGAAATGTATTTCTAATCTCCTAACTTTTACCCCTAATATTACTCCTATAAACTTTTCCCAACATAACTCCTAACATTTAGTAAAAGTTTGAAAATCTGCTTTAAAGAAGTATTGAATTTCTTATTTCAATTACGCGTGCAATGATTCATAATGAAATAAAAAAATAAAAAATAACATTTATAATGCGTTCATTTGAGAATTAAAAAATTACGTATCAGTGAGTGAATATTAACCTCGCACTGTTCAACTACTCGAAGGCTGTTAGCGAAGGACCTCCTAAATTTGAACTATGGTCAAGTGACAAGGACGACACCTGAGCTGTCCCCCTGTCTCTTAACTTTCACGCCACACCAATGGAAAGACGTTTGAGCCTCAGCATATTCAACGTGTATCACCTTTTTCTACACGGCGGGTCTTCAGCGGTACTAGGCTCGAACTCAAGACACGCCTGCCACGAATCCGTTACCACAAATATCATATTAGACGGGCAAATAAAGGAGCTTATATATATATATATATATATATATATATATATATATATATATATATATATATATATATATATATATATATATATATATATATATATATATTTAAATATATAAAAACAATCACAATTATCAATTGAAAAATTGAAATATATGAATCCTATAATACCAAAACACTTCAGAATATCAATGGCAAATATAAAAGATAATATTCCATCGTCTTCAAACAAAATTAAAAAATTATAAAATAAAATAAAAATTTATAAAATATCCAAGTGCAATCTCGGACTTAGGACCGATAAGTGGGGTTAAACTAGTTTGATGGCGCCAACCTTCCCCCTATTGCAACTTGGTAAATTAATTGGAAAATATTCAAATTTCAAAAAAAAAAATTTAAAAATTAAAAATTAAAAAGTTAAAATTAAATAATTATACTTGAAAAATAAAACTATTCGTCATCACATTCTGAAAGATATTACAATATTAAAATTTAAAAACAATTTTAAAATTTAAAAACAATTTAGTGCATAATATAAGTGAACCATCAAACGCCCAAGATGATGCACCCATCTTTAAAATAGTTGTATAGGTAGAAAAAATAAATATTTGAGATCCAAAAGTTCAAATCAAAAAATATTTGAGATCCGAAAGTTCAAATTAAAAAATATCTAAAATCAAAAAGTTCAATCTAAAAAATCCGAAAGTTCAAGCTAAAAAATCTGAAAGTTCAATCTAAAAAATCTGAAAGTTCAAGCTAAAAAATCTGAAAGTTCAAGCTAAAAAATCCGAAAGTTCAAACTAAAAATTTCTAAAAACCGAATGTTCACATTAAAAACACAATATATTCACAAATGGATAGAGTAAATCATTAAAAACTCACCAAAGAGTATCCCATCAAGAATACTATCCATTTCTTATAGCATTTCATATTTTGCTATAACATCTAACCAATGCCATGTCAATTCAAACGATTCTTGATCTAACACTAGAGTTTGACCACTTGGCATTAGATGCAAACCAGACCACATGTAAAAAACTTGCTTGATTGATTGGTCATAAATGTGTGATTGGACATAAATATTTAATTGGCAATAAATAATTTTAAAGTGTAGTCGTGTAAATATTGTTCTAAGTGTGTGTGTATTAAAATGTATCCTGTGTGTGGAATGCACAAATTCTTCACAGCTGGACCACTAACAAGCTGACTTTGTGGACCTAATGTTGTGTGGTGGATTTGTGCATTTACGAGTTTAAAAATATTTTTAAGAAATATTTCTGATCTATATATTTTCTCAGGAAGTTGATGGGATAATCATTTTGTATGCAACATAATATAAATTTCTGGATATTTTTGAATTTATCAATATTGTGCGTAGTTAAATTATTATTTCTCATCAGAAAATTTAAAATTATATTTCTAAATACTGATATATGTAGACAACTATTGAAGTTTGATATCTTTATGACACTGAATTTAAATGCTTCCCTTTTATCATATATATTGCTATATAATTTGTTGTCAATAATAGTTAAATCCAAATCTAAAAATTGAACTTTGTTTGAGTTAAAATTCGTCTGTATTAATTTTAGGTATTCCGGATAAAAATTAATGTTAGGTTTAAATTCCCTATCATGACCTATAACAATTAAGTCATCTATGTATCTTAATAATAGGCAAGAGGGTTCCTTTCTTCGAATTGATTCATAATGGTGTAAATACAGGTTAGCGAGACTATTACTGGCTGGGCCACCCTGAGGCAATCCTTTGATTTGTTTATAAAGTTTTTTCTCAAAAATAATGAAGTTCTCCTGTATTACAAAACGAATAAGTGTATTGAACTTTTCAAAACTAATGTAATTATTCAAATCATATTTCTCATATGCATCTGAAAGTACCTGAATTATATCTTCTATTTTAATGGAGTTAAATAAATCTTCGAAATCGAACCCATTCACAGAAAATACCTCTTGTTGATCAACTTTCTTTATTACATCATGGCTGTTTTTTATAATAGAAGTGTCCTTAAATTTGTCTATTGTATCTTGCAATATGGTCTGTAAAATTCTTCCCGATTTTGATATATAAGTATTGAACCCATTTGTTACACTGCGGAATTTGATTGGATTCTTATGAAATTTAGGAGTCAGAAATATATGGGGATAAATAATTTTATTGCTAGAAATATTTAATTGTTTACCAAATGCCAATAATCTGTTGTTAATTTCTTTCATACTAAATTTACTTACATCATATGCATTATTATTTTGTATATGATCATTTATTAATTTACTATAATAATATTTACACATAATTGCATAATTTCCTGGGACTTTATCTACATAAACAATCACAAAGTGTTTTTGTAAGTTTTCTATTGGTCCCTTAATTTTTCTATAACAATCTTCATTTTTTGTTCTAAAATTAAAATTCATTAAGTCCTTGAGGACATGAAAACCATATTCTTTAAAAGCCTGAGTAGGTAAATTATATTTAATTGCAACATTTAGAATAAATTTATTAATATCTTCTGATAGTTGTTTTCTCACATTTAAATTGCTGTTTGAAATAGTCAATCGATAACCAGTACCTTTGCTCATAATTTCTCTTAATTTCTGTGTGTGTGTGTGTGTGTGATCCTGTACTATTTCTAAGTTGCCAGTTATTACGTGCCCATGATATTCGTCTACGTAATTCTTGTATTTATTGCAACCACATTCTTTTTTATCTACCAATTCCTTAATACTATTATAGTTAAAAATTGATCTACTAATTTTTTTATTATACTTGAACGCTCGTTTTATTAACACATTTTTCATCGGGAATAAATCCATGTGTTTCCCAAATATTTCAGAAAACTGTATCCCATTATATGATTTATTCATGTATAGCAAAGTACAATATTCTATATTATAAACCTCCTTAGAGTCTATTTTTATTTTTAATCTATTTGTAATATATTTGCATAAATCCATTACCAAGTGTGATCCATGATTATCTTTTAATCTAATACTTTTAATAAATTTAAAACTATTATTATTTCCTGTTTATTAAGTCCAAATAAAAAATACTTTATTTTTCCAACACTGAAACTATTCTCAAAGTCTTGTAATAAATTATTTACTTCTTTTTTAACTGTATCTATATTTCTATTTTCTCTCTTTTTGCGCCCACCCTTACCAACCCTTTTTCTCTTATTACTATTATTTCTACTATTATAAATAGATTCTTTATCATTTTGTTTCACTGCCTGTATTAAATTTTTATTATATTCCATATTACATTCAATCCGTAAGGATACATAGCATTATAAATACCGATGTAAACGTTTTCATACCATAGTCTATTTATCTTATTTGGAACAATTTTAATAATATTTAACGCAACACCTTCAAAACCATGTTTATTAAAATGTTGTATTTCTATTCTTCCTATATTTTTTGTTGATATATTTTTTTCCAATGTCGGATCTATGTTGGTTGATTCTCAGGTTCATAGCTCCTGATGTGTTTGACCTATATATTTAAAGCCGCAGACACCACATGTTAACATATATATGCAGTTGAATGTTTTACAGAACTTAAATTCTGATTCTTCATTATTCTGTTCACGTTGCATCATGGGGCAGGTTTTGCATCTTTTATCCCCACATCTTCTAAATCTCAATTTTAAATGATCTGAATCACTATGATACTTATTATCAAATGTTTCGTCATATTTAAAATAATTACATTTCGATTCATAATTCCTCCACTTCGATACATCATAGTAATTTCCTACAAATCCAGTATTCCAAATAATACGCGTTTTATATCTCTTAATGTTTTCATTATCATGTATTCCTAACTTCGTAAATTTTTCATTAACCAACAAACAAGAAGCTAACGTTTTTTTATTTTTTATTTTATTTATAATTTTTTTGCATGCTGTCTCATATTGTCTGCGCCCTCTATATTCCTCCAAATCACTCTTATGTAACTGTCTCATTTTATCATATTCAATCATAATAAAAAAATAATATTCTCTCTCTAATGGTAATTGATTGACGATAGCACAAGCACCATCATATTGTACCACCGAGCAATGACAACCAAAATTGAAAGCCATATATATATATATATATATATATATATATGATTGCATCTATATTTTGCCAAATATAACTTCAAATATGTTTATAAAATTGTATATTTTTAAAAAAATGTTTTTAAGTATCGTTGACTGAAGTTAATTTAAAAAGATGCTTAGAGCAATCGATTAAGAAATTAATAAATTATTATACCTTATTTTGTAGCTAGCTTAAGGTTACTTTAATGCTAAAACAAAATTGTTAAAAAATTATACTTATCACAAAAACTTTTAAAAGTGTAGCAAAAATTAAATTTTTAATGAAAATGGATTACAAAAATTTAGTATAAATAAATTAAATATGAAATTGCTTGTAAAAAGTTTTAGAAGAGATGAAAATAATAACTAAAATAATTTCTGATGTTTTCTGTAAGAGATCAGAAAAATGATAATAAAAAACCTACAATATTATTAATTTACATAGATATTTTTGCATTTAACCAACATAATATTTGATATACATATTCATTCTTATCATTCTTAATATTTAAAAACACTTTAAAATTTTATGAAATGATTTTCATTCAGTTTGTTTATCTTTTTTATACAAGCAAATTTATTATTAAATTTAATTAAATACATTTATACATATCTCTCTAAAGTATAGAAGAGAATACTAAAAATAATGTAATTTAAAAATTGTATAATCAAATTCATACATTTTAGTACAGTATATATTAACTATATACATCCTATACGATTAAAGCATCATTTTCTACTTAGCAATAAGCAGAATGTTTTAACATGTAACATGTTAACAATTAAAGGGAATTCAAAATATTTTCATAATTAAATTGAAGATAAATTTTAAAAGATGAATTACATATGAATTAGATTACAATTTAAAATTAATTTAATTTCTGTTAATTCATCATTAGGTTGTTAATTAAATTCACAATTGATTTGGGTAAGGTTTTTTTTTCAAAATACAAAATAGGAAATCAAGTTGTAAGATCATATTTACATGTTTTAAAATGTATACAACACAAATTATCTTGTTGCTTAGAAAAAGTATTCACTAAGATCCAAATTCTTGTTTCTTTTTGGTCATAAACTAAAATAAAATAGATATAATGAGTAGAACAGAAAGCAAAGTAATATATAAAAATTAATATTGTTATACATGCAGTAGATGCTAATAAAAAGTATTATTACTGATTATCATATCTTATTATTACTGATTATCATAAAGTATCATCTTTCATCCTTTTTTCCCAACGTAATGAATAGTTTGTCAAGAGGTATGTACTATGTTTATCTTTACATATAAGATTTCAGATGGGTTGACCAATTGCAACTGTGTGTAAATTTTGATGTAATTCATGTAAGTATTGTAACATTATTGTAATTATTAATATTTTGAGTCCATACTAGTCTTTACATTTAAAGAGGTTCTTCTGAAGTTAAAGTTTAAATTTATTCAATTGTACAGTGGGTGATCGTTTAACGAACACTTTCACGAAAGATTTTTTGTGTTTGGACAATGGACACATATTTGGAGGTGATCAGGGAGACACCCCTTAAATTATGGATGAAATTTTGACAACTGCTGTGACGTCTTACGCGTCTTTTCTTTAACAAGTCCTTTGGGTTCTTTGGGCGAGAATTAATGGCAACTCTTTTCCAACCAAATCCAAGAAACGAGAAGTGAAGAGATGCAAATAATATAGGATAAATATAGGATCTTAGAGTAAATGTGATGGGGGAATGTAAGGGCAATATAAAGGAATGTTAGATCATTGACGTGCATTGTGGCAGTTGATGATTATTGAAGTTCGTCGTTCAAGATTTAAATTCTACGTGTCGTGGATAAACATATTGGTGATTGATTAGAAATTAAACGTCAAGCTACATACCATTGTAAATAAAGACAAGTTTATTACAGAATAATATAAGGTAGGATTGATTACTTATTAGTATATTTGAAGATTAGGCGGTTCGATTATTGAGATTGGTCTGAATTATATTGTGTGTTGCGTATTGCGTCATCGTAGATTCTCTCATTAATTATTAATATTATATTTGTTCAAAGTTTAAGTTGAATATCTTAATAAAGTCATATTAAGATAATGTTTGATCCTAGTTATTTCGTTAACCCTACACCTCTAGCTCACGCTGATGCTTCGAGGGATGTACTTCCAAGGGGAGGTACATCACACTGCTAGAGATCTGGAATTGGAGGTGAACGAGGATGACATAGAAGAGCTCATAATGGAACATGAAGATGAACTGACGATAGAACTCCAAGAAATTTTGAATGAAGAACACCAAGAAACACAACGAAATGTGTCTCCTTCTGAACAAGAGGAAGATGAAAGAGGACCAATGCCGACATTTGCCATTAAAAATCTTTTTAAAAAGTGGGATGCTGTCAGAGCAATGGTCTTAGAATGGCACCCAAACCTAGCTGATGTCAGTAGGGTTGGGGATCTTTACAACGACAATGCTATTAATTACTTCCGGAAAATCCTGAAAAAGAGAGAAAAACAATCGACATTGGACATGCTCTTCAACGCCCCATAAGCAAAAAATGAAAAGGACTGATTAATATGCAAGACTATATGTATGTATTATTTTTTTAAAAAACTTACAAAGAAATGATACATTTTTTAAAATTTAATTTTTAGGGTCTCCATAATGAATTAAACGATTTCACATAGAAGTCTATGGTGAATCGATGACCGGTTAACGAACAATTCGGATAGCGAACATAATCTTGGAACGGAATATGTTCGTTAACCGATCACCCACTGTAGTTTTGAAACCTCTCGATCAAGTACCGGCAACCTTATAGTGCCTGACAATGCATATAATTCAGACTGCCGCACAGTAGGAAATATTTGATGCAAATCGATGCACGCGGCAATATATGCAGAGTTTGGGAATAATCCAGAATACAGATTTACAGTTTTATTATATGTACTATAGTTATGCATCATTTAAAAATATTTATTTTCATAAGAATTATATAAACAACATAAAATATAACTATTCTTTCAACATAAGTACATAGTTAAAATTGTAAACACACACACACACACACACACACACACACACACACACACACACACACACACACACACACACACACACACACACACACACACACACACACACACACACACACACACACACACACACACACACACACACACACACACACACACACACACACACACACACACACACACACACACACACACACACACACACACACACACACACACACACACACACACACACACACACACACACACACACACACACACACACACACACACACACACACACACACACACACACACACACACACACACACACACACACACACACACACACACACACACACACACACACACACACACACACACACACACACACGCACATTTTATTTTGCTTTCATATTTAATTTCGTACTTTTATTTATCGAAGAAAATAAAAGTATTCTCCTTTAACATAATTAAAAAAAATTAAGGACTACCTAAGGTACATCTAAGGACTGGTTGCATCTAAAATTTTAGTGGTTTGTACCAGGTGACCCAAAAGTCTGTTAAAAATAGAGAATTCAATGGTTCTTGGAATAATGTAGATAGAGAGGAAAAAATTTACATACATGCCTGGAATGACATGGGGTTTAATAAAAACAAAAAATAAATTAAAAAAATAATAAAAAAATGGCCAACAGAGGATGCTGGACCGCAAAATGTCAGTGACGCCGAATGAAAGTAGTGTGCAAAAGGAACTGTAGTCAGAAAGAAATCGAATGCACCAGAAATTAAGGCATGTTTATTTTAGCAGAAAAGGCATTGTTAGCAAAGCTATACTATCAGAATGGAGAACCGAAAAGTACCACATGAAAGTACGACGAGAATATATCGGAGAGTGCCAGGGATCCACTAGCTGCTATCCATTGTCCGAGAAATCAACCGTTATAATAGCAGAGGCTTGATGGTTTGGATAGGCATCGCTTTAAATGGTTGCACACAACGTTATAACTTTGAAAGAGGCACTGTGACTGCTGTGAGGTAGAGATGAGGTCTTGAAGCCCTATGTTTGCCTTTTCCTTCGTACAGCTGGACCTAATTCTATTTTAATGAAAAACAATGTGAGGGCAATAGAATTAATCTAGTCGATTAATTTCTGGAAAATGAGAATATTTGCTGAATGGATTGATCAGTTAGATCTTCAGAACTCATCCGTATAGAGCATGCCTGAGACGTTTTGGGGAGGACCATTGAAACTCGCAACTATCTTCCGAGAACCATCCAAACAGAGTTGATGAATGTGTAAGATTGAGTGCAAATCATTTGAAAGAGGGAACGATACCCCATATTAATCATTTTTGTTTGTTATATTCTGAAATTACTGTTTCTCATATCTTCCAATTTCGATGAGTGTTACGCAAGATCATGCATGTGTATTTTAACTGTTGAATGGTTATCTTGTTTGAATTACACTCACGGACAAAAAAATTAGCGAACCAAGAAGGAGTCGTCAAAAAGAAACGAAAATTTACATACGTAATGAATACTTTGATATAAGTAAATGATTAGAAAATCAAAGAAAAAGGATAATTTGTTTCAGAGAAAAAGGCAAAAAAAAACCCTGGAGGATTTAATACCCTGTTGAACCCCCTCTAGCACGAATGCACGATGCGATGCGATCGGGCATTGAGGCATACAAGTTCTGTATGATGTCTTGAAACATTTCGTACCATATTTGCTGTAACCTAGTCTCTAGTTCGTTCAAACTCGTCGGATGCCCAACAAGCCGTCGCAAATGATCCCAGATATGCTCGATTGGAGACAAATCTGGGGATCGGCCAGGCCAAGAAAGGGTAGTAACAGTGCAGAGACAGTCTTGTAACACCCTTCCCGTGTGAGGCCGAGCATTGTCTTGTTGTAAGATGGCTCCTGGGAGCCATTGCACGAGTGGAAACACATGTGGTTGCAGGATGTCATGGACATACCGTTGGGCCATCATGGTGCCCCGGATCAATACTAGGGGTGACAGTGTATTGTAGGCAATGGCACCCCATACATTCACACCAGCTGTGGGAGTGGTGTGTTGTTGTAAAGCAAAGGCAGGATTGAGGCGTTCCCCACGGGGTCTCCACAGACGAACATGATTGTCATCACTGCTGAGATTGAATCTGGATTCGTCGCTAAAGACGACCTGGATCCATTCCCCTGCAGTCCAGTTTCCTCCTGCACGGCACCTCTCCAAACGGAGGCGTCAATGGGTGGGCTTCAAGGGGCAGCACACGTAATCAGCGTCGTGATCCCAAATGCCCTTCAGTCAGGCTATCTATGTCTGGATGGCGGCCGATGAAGCAGTTCGCTGAACGCGTGCATTTCTTAAGATTATTTCTTCAGTAAGATCGTCAACTGTAACAATTCTACTCCAGTCATCAATAAAATGTCGCTGAATATCCCTGGAAACCTGTTCCTTCATCTGCTCTACAATGACAAGTTGTTTCAGCCTGTCAAAATCGTAGATTTTTAGTCCCGAAATTCACTTATTAAAATAGTTCGCCAACTCAAATCCTAAACTTCGCCAAGAGTTCTCGGCCAATTTACAATGCCTCTTAAATTTTACTTTAAATGCTTCTGGGCTCAATTTAAATCTTTTTAATAACATACCTTTTATGTGTTCATAATCATTTGCCTTTTCTTCTGGTTCCCTGGCGATCAAATTCGCCATTTCTAACGGCAATAGTCCAACAAGATTCGTTACCCAATCTTCTTCCTTAATATGGACTCTCCGTGCTTGTCTTTCAAACAGTATTAGGTAATAACTTATATCACCTTCTTTGGGGTTAAAAGTACGCATAAATTTTTGCAATCCAACTGGTACGTGTTCTTGTATTCCTTCATTCTGAGAATTCCTCTCTCTCCTAAAACCATTACTCATCATCGAGGCTTCTATCTTCAACTTCTCTGATTCCTATTCTCTTTCTTGGCGCTTTATTTTTTCTCTTTCTTGGCGCTTTATTTCTTCTTCTCTCTTTTGGCGCTTTAATTCATCTTCTCTCTCTTGGCGCTTTAACTCATCTTCTCTCTCTTGGTGTTTAATTTCATTTTCTCTTTCGTTTACTATTCTGTGTAATAATTCTTTCGCGAACATCTCTTCATGCTCCTTACTTGCTACTATCAACTTTTTTAAAGCAGGAACTTTCATTTCTTCCGTTACAGTTTCTCCTAATTATTCCGCCAAACACTTCAAATCTACCTTCAAAGCTCATCATAAAAACGCCATTTCTCATGCACTTTCAAAATAAACTTCCTCAACTGTACAACTTATTAACAATTTACCAGAGATTCGAAATTGTTCATTTACTACTAAATATTGGATATAATTGAAATTCCCACACTTCAGCACAATTTCGATGTCGCCAAGTTTCAAAACAGTTCACGATTCTTAATTTTGAGAACAATTCAAAATCCTTTCTTCAAAACAGTTCTAAATCCTTAATCTTGGAAACAATTTGAAATCCATTGGGGTTTCCCTGCACAAATGTCAGTCGTGAACCCAGTTTATACTCAAAAACGAAAATTTCATAAGAACAGCACAAATTCAACATTTTATTTAAGCGAATTCCATCAACAACATTTTTTTTGGCTCGTTGCCAAAGACAACTTACAAAAGTAGCTCGTTCAAAATATTATCTCGTGATCGCAAAAACGAGTAATTTAATAACATTACTGCGTAACCCTGACAATGTCCATTATGCATTCCGACAGACAGGACAATGCGACACCCCACACGTCTAGAATTGCCACATATTGACTTCAGGAGCACTCTTCTGAATTTGGAAACTTCCGCTGGCCACCAAAATCCCCAGACATGAACATTATTGAACATATCTGAGATGCCTTGCAACGTGCTGTTTAGAAGAGATCTCCACCCCTTCTTACTCCTACTGATTTATGGACAGCCCTTCAGGATTCACTGTGATTCACTCTGTCTATTACCTCCAGCACTACTCCAGACATTAATCGAATCCATGCAACGTCGTGTTGGGGCTCTTCTGAGTGCTCGTTGGACCACTATACGATATTAGGCAGGTGTACCAGTTTCTTTTGGCTCTTCAGTGTATATATAAATGAATGCATTATCTAAGTTAGAATTTAGAGGAAACATGTTATCTTAATATATATATATATATATATATATATATATATATATATATATATATATATATATATATATATATATATATATATATATATATATATATATATATAAATATAATAGCTATTAGCTATTTCTTATAATGTGTTCTAACTTATGAAAATTGCCTTTTTTAAGGGGCCATAGCCTTGAAGTGTTATTTTTTTTAGAAAACACTGTATTTTTTTAAGTGCTTTTGATTTCAAACAAAATTTGTGTTCCTTATAAATATTGAACTTCTTTTTTTTCTGTCTTTATCACAACATCAGGAATGATATGATTAACCATTCCTGTAAAGGAAACATAATATTATAATTTAGCGTAGCGAAACTAGAAATTGTGTGTTTTAAAAGAAAACGAATGTAAATAATTCCCTTTAAAGAAAAATGCATGTACTGTAAATTACCTCTCATATATATGCAAATAATGACTTCTTAGATTAGAACAAGGAGTAATTTGGGTGTTGAGAGATTGCGTAGATTTTGTATCTCTGATATTTTTCCATGAAATTATTCGGTTGATTGGCGTTCGCTAAAAATGTTCTGTAACTATGTGAACTTCATTATTTAAATTCTTGGTCAGATACACAGAAGAAAGTATATCTCAAATAGTATATTACTCTTTTAGAAAATCCTTATTCAAAGGTAACCGTCTCGAATGTTGCATCTCATTTTTATTTTAATAAAGATTTGATACATTTAGTTTAAATTCATGACGTTCACTTGATTTCTTTTACGATGATGGTTCTGCTGTTATATTTTAGTAGAGAATGCTCATTAGGTTATGGAGGGTTGGTAGTAAACCGATGTATGAAAAATGTGCGAATTTTGATTAACATTATGCGAGAGTATTCAGATTAGTTATTTTCAAGATCGGTAAGAAAATATAAGATGCAAAATTTATTTATTTTACAAAAAAATACGAGAATATAACACAATAAGATTTAGAACAAAAACGAAATATACAATGAAATAAAATTTAATGCATAAATAATTTACTACACATTTTAAAACATTGTCCCTATTTATTTGTTACATCGAATAACTACTATTTTTACATTCAAACGTTTCCTTAAATTACAAAAAAACTTTTTTTTTAGTTTAAGGTATCCGACTACGTTCGGAACTGTGATTTTCAAAAGCACATAAATGGATAATTTTCATGATATTTAGTGTCACTTAGATTAGAATATATGCATAAAATTGTTTCAAGGACTTTTTGACAAAAAAATTATTTAAATACAATATTTTAGCAAAAGATTAACTTAGAATAATCTTTTTTCCAAATGTTCTCCTTTTGCGAAAAATGCTTCTATTATAATAATATTTTACATGTATATAGCTCAGATCTCTGTTCAGAGGCTCAACTAGAATTTTTGAAATATATAACTTAGAAGTGGGTTTATTCATATTTTACGACAACAGAGGGGGGCAATTTTAAGAAAAAAACGCCAATAATTATTTTAATTTGTGGTAACTCTGAAAATGATGTGAATTTTTCAAAAATCCTAGTTGAGCCTCTGTAGAGAGGTCTTAGCTATATACAGGCAAAATATTATTATAATAGAACCATTTTTCACAAAAGGTGAACATTTGGAAAAAAAAGATTATTTTAAGTTAATTTTTTGCCAAAGTATTATATTTAAATAAATAATTTTTGTGAAAATGTCCTTAAAACAATTTTATGCATGTATTCTAATCTGAGTGGCACTAAATATCATGAAAATTATCGATTTATGCGCTTTTTTTAAAATCACGGTTCTGAACGTAGTCGGATACCTTAACTTAATATTTTTTATTTCAATTTTTGAGCCCCTTCAAATGGAATAAAAGCTCTTTAAATTAATCTCCATCTTTTTATTTTTAAAGCAAGATTTTAACTAATTCGTTTATATGAAAATTAAATACGAGCAATAAATTTTCAGAAGAGATTTAATTTCATTTTACAATGTTCTTTAAAGTGTTTAAAGTTACGTAGTTTGTTCGGTAATTTAAACCTTTGATCTTTTGTTTTTTATGTAATATATTAATCAAATTTAATTCATATTTATTTTCTATAAATACGTAGACTTTAAATTTTCATAAGCAGTTCAGATCTCTTTATTAAGTTTTCACACATATAAATTCATCGCATTAATTATTACATTTGCCAAAAATTTTAACTGGTGAATTTGATGTAGTAAAAAAAAGTTAATAACTTTTTTAAGATACAAACCTAAAATTAGAAACAATGTATTTTCCCAATAGCTAGCATTGATTAAAACTTGATTTGCCACTGTTCCTTAACTTAGGAAATGATAATCTTTCATTACTATGGCAACGGGATTTGTCCTTGAAATAACTGACAGAAATAGTCTGCTTTAGGAATGAAAGGTATTTTTAAAGAAACCGAAATTAAGAAAATCACGCATTGAATAAAATGAAACATTTTTTAATTAAAATATATACTATGACCATCTTATTTATAATTCATGATAGATTTGCCCATAATTTAATTTTTGCGGAGTTTGTATGTATTTTAAAACAGGATTAAAGAATTTTTTTGAGGGAAAAAAATAATAATTCTTTTTGTTTTATAATTAAAAAGTGTTTGCTTTGCTTACAAAATTTTATTTTTGCTATACTTATCTAATAATATTTTTTAGATAAGATATATAATTATAATTATATATACCAAATAATAATTTTCAGATGATGCATTTTATGATAAATATCACTTTATCTTCCTAATTTTTCTACGTTTCTCATATTATATGTACTTTTAATTCCATTATTTTAAAAAGGTACATTTGTTAGCTTTAGATTTTTTTCTTTACTTCCTTTTCTTATGGTAAACATATAAATTAATTTGTTATATGTACGAAAAGTTTATGTATTTATTAATTCTTTTTTTAGTGGAAGCTTGCAAAAACTATCGTCATGAAACTGTTTACAAAATGAAAATTTCATTTTAAATTTATTGCGAGAAATTACATAAGAACGCTTTATATTTACGAATTAAATTTTCATAAGTGTAGGAAAAACTGTAAAACTGTGCTGAGTTATTTTTATTCATCAATTCGAGTAAAATAGATATTCATATGAAGAGATTCAGGAGTATAGAGTCCGTAAAAAACAAATAAAAGCTAATCTAAATTTTTATAACTTTACTGTAAAAGAAGTGTATTACATAAAATGAAGGGTGAAAGAAAATTGCAACCAATAAAAGTTAAAATACAAATTAGTCATAGAAAATATCTCTCTCCGCGAAGTATTTTTTCATAAATCATCCAAAAACATGATTAAGAAGCTGTGAATAAAAAAATATATGTTTATTTTAAAAAAATGTTATTTCTTTATAAGCATCGACCATTTAATTGGAAAAAAGCATGGTAACTCAAAAACAGGTGAATTTTTTTAATGGTATAAAATAATATGTTCGATCATTAAACATGCTGCTGATATATTTTTAATATTACTTTAGTTTATAATACTTGCCATGAGTTTAGAGTGTGTTTATACTTCTTATTTTTAGTTAATTTTTAGTCGTAGATCTTCAAATCAATGGGTTGTTATATTGAGTTAAAAAAAGAAGGAAGGGATTTAAGAGAAAAAAAAGTTTTTTGTAAGAAACTAGTATATTCAAGAGATATTCTGTAAGGGCCACTGAAATGGAGGTTAGACAACAGTACCTTTATTTTTACTTAGAGTTTGCGATACATTCTTTCACAGCTGTGTTAATCCCTCTGTTCTATCTTCTTTTATGTGTAACAATACAAAAAAAATAATAAAACGTTTGTTTAGTGTCATTTACTCATCGCTGTATTTAAAAAAAACCCAATTCCTTTAAATTATAATTGTGTTTTGATTTGAATAAATTTGGCTCTGCTTACAATGGAATATATTGAAAAAAATATTGATAGACACAGGGATAATTTTTCACTTATTCTTCATAACATCATAGTTTAATATATATATATATATATATATATATATATATATATATATATATAATTTATTTCCATTTATTAAAACTCTAATGATTTTGAATTTTAATTTAGAAAAATAAATTGTGTTTACGAAAAATAGTTTTGTTCCGCTTTGGATATAATTCTAATAATTAAACTGAGTAGAGTAAGACATTTATTTTTTAGAGGCAAAGAAGATATTATAGATGAATTGTTTATATATAAGAGTAGAACTAATGATTTTTGACATTAAGTAACATAATCAACAAAATAAAAAAAATCTACCAGAGTAAAGAAC
This sequence comes from Trichonephila clavipes, assembly GCA_019973935.1. Classification (NCBI taxonomy): domain Eukaryota; kingdom Metazoa; phylum Arthropoda; class Arachnida; order Araneae; family Nephilidae; genus Trichonephila; species Trichonephila clavipes. Next base: position 16,139 of record BMAU01002988.1, on the reverse strand, counting down.
CGCAATTTTGTTATATTCCGCTTTAGATATAATTTATCAAAAAATACTTCATGTTACTTTAAATATGTTTATATGGCTGATTATGACGATGATAGGAATGTATATTATAATGATATTTTTTTTGAAATAATGAAATACACTCAGGAACATTGAAAATAGCGACCCAAGAAGAAAGCATCGGAATGAAATGAAATTTAATACACATAATGACACACATGAGAGATTCACTTGATCTCAAAAACAAGACAATTAAATGAATACAGGGTGTGAAACGACACAAATACTGGGAAATTTCAATAGCGCGTTGGACTTCCTCCAGCTGCAATACATGCCGCCACACGGTCCGGCATTAAGTTGATTAGACACCTTATGTTGTCCTGAGGAAGATGGGTCCACAAATCTTGAACAGCCAACTCTAAATCATGTACAGAGTGACACGATGGCATCTGCCGTTTTAGCTGATCTCACACAGGATCTCTACAGGGGACAAATCGGGGGAGCGGGCCGGACATGGAAGAGTCTGAAAATGACGTAGGAAGTCTTGAGCAACTCTTGCTGTATGCGGACGAGCATTATCTTGCTGGAAAATTGCCCCTGGGAGACCATTTAGGAAAGGTCCTACGTGGGGTCGAAGAATATCATCAAAGTAAGGTTGACCCGTTAAGGTTCCACGCATCACAATTAAAGTGGAGCGGCTATCATAGGCTATGGCCCCCAGACCATTACACCAGCTGTGCGAGCAGTGTGACGTAGAACAGTGTGGGGGAATTGTACCGCTCACCAGGGTGCCTCCACACCCGTACACGGTTATCATCTGTCCCCAAAACAAACCGGGATTCAGCACTAAACACAACCTTTTGCCAATCTGTGACATTCCACATTGATCTGGCTTGGAACCACTGTAGACGCAGTTGCCGATGTTCCGGCGTTATAGGGAGTGCATGGAAAGGGCGCTTGGATTTAAGATTTGTTTCTGCAAGATGTCTGGAAATTGTTTGTGGAACAATTAGTACGCCTACGTCTACTCGTATCGTTGAACGAGTCACTGTGGGGTCCACAAGTGCTTGCCGCACGATCCTTCGATCCTCTCTCCTCGTGGTCTTCCTGGTCGCTCCAGACCCGGTTTTCCGCGCGTGGGTACCTTCTCGTGTCCACTGCTCCCAACAATTTCTAACGGCACACTCCGAACGATCCACCTGGCCAGCAACACGGCGCGTCGACCAGCCTGCACTTTTCATCCCGATGATCAAGCCTCTCTCAAACTCGCTAAACTGTGAGAAATGTCTTCTAGCACGTTTACCTGGCATGTTTCACTTACCAAAGCCTTCCTACAATCGGCGGGTAATCGTCACGTTTATGAATCTTCGAATTTGCGCTGGCTTATATAGCATCCTCTTCCTGATTGTAGCGCCACCTCGGCGTGTATGAGCATGCGTATTGTCACAAAACTTTGATCATTGGCATATCACATTACGCTGTACTTATTTGCGAAGTTTCGCGATTGTACTTAGCTTCCTTCTTGGGTCGCTGTTTTCAATGTTCCTGAGTGTACTTCATGGAAAAATGGTGTTTTGAGTCATGATTGAAGGCGCATTAGAAAAAAAAGATTAAATTAGGGGAACAGATGTGGATATTGGAGCTAATGCGAGGTTTATAGAAAAACGTGCTGACACTTAAATCTTTTAAAAAAGCTCCAAACAGGAACACAGGATATGTCCTGAGGATTTTTTAAAAATTTTTTTAAATCGAAAACAAATTAATTCCCGTGTACCACAAGAATCATACAGGGCTTGCAGAAGTAATTCAAACAAACAAAATAAGAAAAAAAGGAAAAATAACAAAACAAAAATTAGGAAACAAATAAAATAACAAAAACAAACAAGTTACAAAGACAAATATGCAAATTAGATAATTAAACAATTAAATAACAAAACTAAAACAATGATGTTATAAAATCTGTGCAATGAAAAAAATAATAAAATCATATTTATGTAGTTAAAAGTAACACAAATAAAGCTTTACTTGAAACAAGCTGAAAAAAATTAGGAAGCTAGTTAATTTTAAGAGTATGCAGTTTAATCTTCAGGCAATTTCTTTCTTAACTTTTGAGAAAAAAGAAACAAAACAAAGAAACATTTGATTCATTTGAGCATTTTGAACAGAAGAGGCTCAACACTTAGCTCACCTCCAAAATTGCAGCCACAAAGTTTGGAAGAGCACAAGTCAAAAGTGTTGAAGTACTTTAAAATAAACATGACAGTAAGAAACTGTGTGATTTTAAAATTTGTAATAAAGTGGTGATCACAAGACATTATATGAGGAATGGTTAGTTAAAATTTTATTCTTAAAAACTTAAACTTTTTCTTTCTTTTTCTGAGTTTAAAAACAATGCTTGTATTTTTAAAATTACTGTAATTATATTAAAATTGCATGTTAGATATCATACTTTAACATTACTATCACAAAATATATTGGAATGTTTCCTTAAAAGTGTAAAAGAAGATATACTCAATTTTCTATTGCTTGAAATATCTTTATGAAAATGCTAGAGAAATGCAATCAATGGAAAATAAACTATGTTTATTTAAACCTTTATAAAGTTTGGTCATTTGGTAAGACACACTGAATGAAGTGAGTAATGTTGGCAAACTATATGGCAAAATTATCGTATAGATAACGGTATTACAAATTAGCATTTATAAAAGGTTTCTAAAATTTTTAAAAATATTCTGATTTGGGATTTAAATTTTCATTAATAATTTCCAAGGAAATAGCTAAAAAATTAAATGAAACCTTAATTAAGAATTAGAAAAACAGCAAATAATTTTGTTTCGGAGGAATGGATCAAATAATTTCATCTGGTGAGAAATATTTTTGAATTCAATATTTTTAATCTTAATCAATCTAGCGATTTCTTGTTTTAACGCTAGAACGTCCGGGATTATGATTACTCTTAAACGTCCGCTGGCGTCGTTTCGACACCGGGATGTTAAATACATAAAATAATTGTCATTACTAAATAATTGCTGGACTACTCTTCAGAAAGGTTTAGCTTTAAGACTTTTTAATATTATTTCATGTAACTATGCCATAGTATAAAATTTATATAATTAAAAACTGTAACAAAGCAAGCTACTTAATCTTATAAAATGGAACAAAAACAATAAATTAGTAATATAGTAAATATTAATATACACAAAATCGTAATTTTTGTGAGAAAGTAAGTTTTGTAATCTTTATTTATCACTTTAATGCATAATGTTTTATACATACCTCATTTGCAATGGATATAGTGATATTCAATTTTGACTGTGCACATTTTCCGCATACCAATTCCATGCAAGTGGCACACATTTTTTTATTCGCATTTCAATTATTCTCTTTAAATTTGCCCTTTTATCGCTTTAACGAATTTGTAATTTCTTTAAATTTAAAATTTACTCGATTATTCAAACGTCTTGCACTTACGTAATTTAAAAGCAATTCATTAGCTAAGTTTTGCATGTAGTCTTTTTCAAAATAGATTTACCCAATACCGAGTTACAAATAATCCAAGGATAGATTACTGCAACGTCCAAAATATTACAAAATGTATGTACAGGCCATCTTCTTGATCTACAATATCCACGCCACATGTGGTACCATTGTAATAACAGACGGTTTCCGGTCTTTTCTTTTCGATGTTGTCTATTGCAATTCTTGAATGAAATGTGCTCATCACAACAACATTTTTTTGCTTCTTTCTTTGGCACACAGTAAGAGTGGTACTGGTATTAAGAAGTTGATAAATTTCAGCGGTGTGCACATCTTTTTTTGAGTTTCATGCAATCTGGAACTTTTTTATGAACAGATAAGAGAATGTAACGAAACACTTAGAGACAATAATTTTTGTATTATTCATTCATCTTCGCTGTGAACCCAATTACACTGCATTCAAGGTCAAATAAATGTACGATAGTACTTTGGGAAGTTTGTATATCTGCGTTTTACTATCTTTTTATAGAGAACTACCTTTTGTTGAATGACTTCTATTTATAATGATAAGTTACCTTGGTGTCGAAACGACATCAGCGGACCTTCTAGGTATATTTAATTGTAAAATTTCTCCTAATTAACCTAGAGCCACAAAACGTTTTTGCGTAATCATTATGGGAAAAGGCTGAAAGTCACGAAAAATTTCAAATTTTCTGCCAAAATACGGGAAGGAAAAACAAACTAAACAGGCTTCTGTGTCGATGGACGTTCTAGTGTTAAGGTATCTGACTACCCTAAAATCACGATTTTTTTCAAAATTGACAAAAAAAAAATTTATGATTTTATTTTATAGGCCCTCTTATTAGCTAAATAAAAATAACCAAGTTTTTTTATTTTCCATTCACTAGAACAAAATCTACACGTCTTTTAGTAAAAGCAGATGCCATAACTTTACACAAGATGCCAAACTTTAAAATGCGTTCTACTCGAAAAGTGTTTTTTTTCGAAAAACTCAAACGGAGACAGCGATTGCTCAAAAAATTTTGAAAAAAATTTGCTGAAATTTTTTGTGTATGTTTTATATAACAGTGGAAGTGTTTTGATCTTCAGATTTATCAATCACTGTTTTATTTCAAAATTTACAATCCTTTATGTGAATATAATCACTGTTTTTTTAAGCAATTTCATTATAGTCTTTAAGATAACGTTCTCTAGTTTTTGTAAAAATTAAAATATCTTTTATCCTGAGGGTCATTTCAAACATGAATAACAAAGAAACACATCAAAATTGAAAAATTGAGAATTTGTTCATAAAATTTTTCTACAGAGTGGGTCCCGTTTATGTAATTTTTTGTACATTTTCACCAGTTTTTTCCCATTTTAATAGCTATAATTTTTTTTCTGTTTTCAATTTTAGAATTTTTTCCTTGAAATATACTAAATAATTCTAAAACTCACAAAACAATGACTATATCTCTATTTTTTCAAAAAAAAAAGTTGTCGCAAGTAGTCGGATACCTTAAGAAAAGCCTCGAAACGTATCACGAACTTGAGTTATCACATGATTGTTTTAATATAGATAGGATCGGTTAATATTTTAAAAACTGATTGAAGGCTTCTATATACATAAAATAAATACTCTGACCGTGATTCAAGCTATTAGATTCCTCTGAGTTACTTCTTTATAATGTTGTTTACGATTGAACAAGTGAAATAATGAATAAACATAGAGCTATTTGGCAATTAAATATCCTTTAACTCTTTTATTGTAGAATAAATGATTGCAAACTTAGTACTGATCTTAAATAATGACAAAATGAATACGCTGATAAATGTTGAAGTAGTTTAAACTTTAAGAGAGAACTTTTAAAAAAACGAGCGAGCACAGAAAACACAACTGTTACAGTGAAAACTTTTGTATATGAATCCTTCTGTGGAAAAGATTAATAAAAGAATATTATCTTACATTGAAACAGTGATGTATGTACTTTTAATGATTTGGGAATGAGAGCTCTTCCGCGAAGTTTAATAAAGATAGCGACAGAAAGAACAACGTTTAAATTGTGTGATATTGTAGATACAATGAAGTTTCTCCAATTAGAAGGAATTAAAGGTATGTTTATCTTAACAAATCTCTTAAAAAATATTGGCTTAATTTAGTTTCTTAATATGCATGGATAGCATTTATTTGTCAACACTTGAGGAAGAAAAAAAAAGTTGTTTCAATTTAGTAACGAAGCATGTATGAATAATTGCTGGATAATTGGATAATTGAAGCAATTAGTAATAAATGTTATTACACTTTGAAGAAGGAAATTGATATCGACGAATGTAAACAAATTACCCTCGTAAATTATTTGTTTACTCGTTAAATCAAATTAGTAAGAACACAAGGAGATATTTTAAGAGATTCTCATAATATTTAGCATATTGAGGAAATAAAATTTTCTGAAAAATTAAACAAAAGACTATTCTGAAATTTACGGTATGTTTAATCATACAGTTTAAATTCAAAAGACTACTTATTTGCACTTGAAAAAATATACTTCAAACATCTGTGAAGTGGAAAAAACAAGTACTTGTGTAATAAATATTATTTAAAAGTTATTCTTGGTCGTTGTAAATCAGTAATAAACGGTTATTCGGTGGTTAAGATTATGAATAAGAGTCTTGATAACATCCAGTAATATACTAATAAGAAAAATAAAGCCTGTTATTTAAATAACATCTAGTTCAAATAAATTATCTTTTATACAAAATGTTTACTTAGCAAAGGAGATTTAGTTTATTGGAAAATGGCTTAACATTACCAAGTTTATCATCAGTGACCAACTAGTGTGACCTCCGTGGGTAGAAAAAAATAAAACAATTTGAAAAAAAATGTTTGCACAATGAGTAAATTTGGGAAGAGTCTTTATGTGTAAGATGGAATCAAATTTTAATGGAACAGTGAGCAAGAGAGATCCTTGTTTCTATAAATATATTTGTCCTTTTTTTAGAATTTATTTATTTATTTTTTTACATTTTTTTACATTATCACTAGTTGCATGGCCCGGTGTTACACGAGAATTTTAGAGTATATAATTTTTACACCGTTAATTTTCCCAGTAACCTCTCGGTGTCAGCAATTTTGTGATCCGTGTGTGATTTATATACTGTCATTAACACTAAATTGCCGAAAGGAAGTCATCTTGATTGCTTTTTAATTTCAATTAGAAAAAAAAACTACATATATAATGAACATTTTCTTAGAACTTTTTAGAATATATGTTTTTTCAAGTGAAGAATTTTTTTTATTGTTAATATTTACTAATAATTTGTTATATGAGACAGTAAATAATATAAAGAATATTAAAAATTAATTTTAAACAAACTTTTTTACACATTAATCATGATTTCACAATGCATTAACAATTCAATTTGTTATATGACTATAAATAATATAAAGAATATTAAAAATTAATTTTAAACAAACTTCTTTACACAATAATCATTCTTTCACAATGCAGCCATTTTGACTGCTTTGGGGGCAGTATAGGTATATACTATGTATGTTTAAGTCTTTCTAGTATTAAATTTTCCTTTTTTAAAACTTTTTCCACCACTTTTTCCCACTGAACGTGAGTCTGTTTCTCCTCCATTTAGCCCGGCGTTGCACGGGTTTTTCTGAGAGTATGGCATTAAGATGACGCAGTACCCAAAAAATCAGCAAACTATCAAATTTTTTATTGGCTTATATGATACATCGAATCATTAAAAATATGCTTGCAAAATTTCAAAACTTTACCTGCATTTTTTATTGTTATTGAAAAATTTTTAATGTTGGAACAGGAGACTAAACAAAGCTGCCACGCCCACTTTTGAGGTAATCTTCTAAAAAAGTGCCTAGTAAAAAATGAATAAATTATTTTTTTACGTGCTCAAATTAGAGTAATGGAGTAATAAATCATTTCAAGAAAGAATTGTGTAATTCACGAAAAATTCTAATTTATGCATTGTTTATTAAAAAACAAAAATAATTGGTCAAAATTTAAAAATTGTGTGATTTTTATGATATTATTATGAATGAAATTAAAACTTCAAAACGGATTCCCAAAGCACAAATACTAAATCGCATTTTTATAACTCTGATAAATAAAAAACTAATTTGTAAGAAAATCAAAACTCTCCCATTTTTATAAATTTGTTTTCAATGATATTTATATCTTCCATAATTCTTTAGCTTGATATATTTAACCTGTCAGTTGTTATTTGTAATAATGAAAGTTTTATACTTGGATGATTCGTTGGATTTTACTTTCATTAGTGTACAATACAGTTGAATCTGTTTTTGTGCGGTAAATATGGACCGCATAAAAAAAAATCGCACAAAAAATATTCAAAAATTTCATAAATTTTTACAAATAACAAACTAATTCGAGGAAATAGCCAGCAAAAACTCTTTATGCTGTAGATACCGCATAAAAAAGTCGCATTTATAAAATATGCCAATTATTTACGAAATTTATGTAAGAGTATTTCCATAACAAAATAAATAATTAAATATTACACATGGAAACATTTTAAAACATATAGTTTCTCATTGTATGTATGGATAAGTCTTTTAAATGCACATACATAATTCATCGCTACTCATAGTATTTCATAGTCCTCTAATGAATAAGTTCAAAGTCGCTTTCGTCACTTGAAGGTACAATTTCAATTGATTTATTTTTTGGCAACATAAAGCAAGAGATAAGTTTTTGTGACGAAGGACGGTGGTCAGTTGCTTGCAAAATGTAACGATAACCAGCTATACATGAATGGAAGCCCTTTTTGGAATTTTATGCTCCTTTCTTAATTGGTATCTTTTTTAAGAAAATGCTTTTCAATTTGTTTGAAAGCTGGATCCTACATTTTTATTCACTCTCAAAGAATCTGGTTTCTTGTCCGTCTTCATAATTTATCAAATTATTGATAATGTCACTGTCATTGAAAGTTTCGTCTTCAATCAAGCGCGCTGCTGGAGCGTTGAGAGAAAGCAACTGAATGCGCATTGTCGGGAGACTGTTTATAACAAATGAACAGAGCATCTTGAAGTGTCTACATTTCAGTGGCGTAAAGTACATCCTCACATTACGGAGGGGGGCAGGACTCTAGGGGTCCAATGCCTGACTTACGTTAAATAAGTATTTACCCAATTTATAAAATATTAAAGGCAAAACCTGACTTTCAGGGGGTTCCAAACATTCTCGGTTATACATTCCGTTAAATAACATGGTCAATAGATAGAAAACATTACAGTACAGCCAAGGCCATTGAGTCCTGTCACGGGGGGACAGGACTCTAGGAGCCCAATGCTTGACTAACACTAAATACATATTTACCCAATTTATAAAATATTAAAGGCGAAACCTGACTTTCAGGGGGAGGGAGATCCTAACATTCTCCGTTACGCCACTAGTAAATAGTTAGAAAACATTACAGTGGCGCCAAATTCATTTAAATTCATACACCGCATAAAAAACTATCGCATATAAAAATCGCATAAAAAAAGACCGCGCAAAAACAGGTTCGACTGTATTTTACTTTCAAAGGCTTTTAAAATTATGAAAATAAAAAAATAGAGGCATAAAAACATCTTTTTTACATGTTGTGCATTATTTAAGTTGTGAAACTTAGCATGGAATTAGCCCTGGAGTATGCGTATTTATTTTTTGTAATTTTATTAAGGTAAAGTTTTATGAAATATTGATCTTTCATTTGTGCTTTCTTCTATATGTTTATTATAACAATATACTATTTAATTGTTATACATTTTTGCAATTTCTTAAGGTAAGCAGTTTTAAATAAGCTAATTAACGTTTCATAAAAGTTTCGGACTGTTCAATGAATATTATATCATGCTACTTTTGGAATAAAAACTTCAAACTGATATTTCTCAATGTTGAATTTTGATCATATGCTATCATTCAAAACCCTAAGGATTTTTTGATAATTGAAGTAGGGATGTGAAATTTTTAATAAATATTTTGAAATGTATATTTTGTAAAACTGTACATGGAATGAGCTCTAAGATATGTAATAATTTTTTAAAAAAATTTCAATATCAAAACTAATGTTTTTTCGAGAATTTTTGTAAGTTTCACAATGAAAAAATTAATATAAAATTAATGAGCAGCAGCATAACAAAAAAAAACTCAATCACAGTTTTATGTAGTATATTATAAGGTACTAGGAAAAATATTTTGAAAGAAAATGTACAGATTTAAAAAAGCCTTAGAAATTTAAAAAATATTGAAAAAACTTCAGAAAATTTAGATTTTACAAACATTTTGCAATTAACTTGAAATTTTTTATTTGGAATTATTACCAAATAATGACTTTTATACAATTAAAACCAGTTTTCAAAAATTAAACATTAAAGCAATTATAAATATGGTACCAAGTCGTCTTAATTTAATATTTCACAATTAGGAATAATAAATTAATAGATGAAGATATCGTGGAAAATTGTAATTGAGACGAAAGCATTACTTATTATTAAATTTCAAAATCGTTCTCTGTAAATTAACACTTTAAATTCTTGAAAAGGAATATTGATGCTTTTTAAAAGTACCAACACTCAGATACAAACTGAAGATCAATTGAACTAGAAATACTTTTTTATGATGCGAAACTCCAACTCTCTTTTGAAGAAATTAATAATTGAAGTTTATCTTAGCCTTAAAAAGGGAGCAATGAGTACAAAAATAAGTAACCGAAGTCCTAATTAATAGATCTCCGAGCATGAATTATAAAATTAACGGTTCATTTACATGATTTAAGGAGTTATAATCAATGTTTTAAAGTTACATTGAGATGGTATTTACATTTCATAGTTCTTTGAGAATTAGGAGAATAGGAGCTTTACGAAAATCGACTTCCAAGGGTCATATACAGAGGCCATATAAATGAAAAAAATCTTCTTTTTTAACTATTTGATCTACAGACTTGGAAATTATGCATGCATGCTTGTTTTGCTGAGTTGAGTTTAAACTCACTAGAAATGGATTTGTAGAAATTAACTTTGAAAGACTATGGTGGCATAAAAGATGATTATAGAAATAGAAATAGAATAGTTATAGAAATTTATGTTCTGTCCATTTTAAATCAACTTAATAGGGCTGTAAGTACTTTTTCCAATACTATTGAGCATTTAAAGTTCAGAATTAGGTAGCATAACTTAAAAGCACTGTATAACTACACAGCATCTTTAAGTGCATGGGTATTTAATATTTACATACATTGCATTTAACATACACTCACAAATTAGGCGCAAATGTTTTAAAATGAAAAAAAGACTACTAACAGAAATATCGCATTAATGATGAAGTACATAAATAATTATATGCTGGGTTACAAAATTTTTATCTTTATTTTCAAGTCCAAATAAATTTTTTAAGGTATCCGACTACGTTCGGAACCGTGATTTTGCAAAAGCACAAAAATGGATAATTTTCATGATATTTAGTGTCACTTAGATTAGAATACATGCATAAAATTGTTTTAAGGACATTTTGACAAAAACAATTTATTTACATAAAATATTTTGGCAAAAAATTAACTTAGAATAATCTATTTTCAAATGCTCTCCTTTTGTGAAAAAAATGCTTCTATTATAATAATATTTTGGCTGTATATAGCTCAGACCTTTCTACAGAGGCTCAACTAGAATTTTTGAAATATATAACTTAGAAGTGGTTTTATCCATATTTTACGACAACAGAGGGGAGCAGTTTTAAGAAAAAAAAACGCCAATAATTATTTCAATTGGTGGTAACTCTGAAAATAATGCGAATTTTTCAAAAATTCTAGTTGACCCTCTGTAGAGAGGCTATGTACAGCCAAAATATTATTATAATAGAAGCATTTTTCACAAAAGGAGAGCATTTGAAAATAAATTATTCTAAGTTAATTTTTTGCCAAAATATTATATTCAAATAAATTTGTTTTGTCAAAATGTCCTTAAAACAATTTTATGCATGTATTCTAATCGGAGTGATACTAAATATTATGAAAATTATCTATTTATATGCTTTTTTAAAATCACGGTTCCGAACGTAGTCGGATACCTTAAAGGATTATCTATTTTAATAAATTATGTAAATGTCGAAAATAAGGCAATTTTGCTAGCATAATTAAGAATCTTATTATCAAAATTTTAAATACATAGTTATTAGTAAAACTAACTGTTATTTTCCAAACATATATATGTGAACAAATTTATTTTTATGAGAAATTTGAGAGAGAAGATTAATTTTCTTATGCAACTGATCTCCTTCAAGGAATACGTACGTGGTTCCGTAAATTTTCTCTATACCCTATCCCCAGTTATCTTCTTAAATGACAGCGATTTTCAAAGCAGCGCACGTAAAAGAAGAAAATACTCGTATTAGGTTTTTATTTCCGTTACTTTCGGGATTTGAAAAATTGGTTCGCAGGTAATTCCGAACAATCTCGTAAAATCTTATTGAATCAGAAAGCGTTCTAAACTGCAACGTGATCAGATTTTTAAATGTAAAAGAGCTAAAAATAAAGTTAGGCTTAGCGAAAAAAATCCTGCTACTTGAGGAAGAATTTGCACTATATTGTTCAGTGAAATTGTCTCAATTGCTTATTTATGCTTGCGGAAGGTTTCAAAGTAAATGATAATGTATTCTGTTTTCTTCTTGTAATACTTTTTGAGATTATTTCAGCATAAATAATTCAACAAATGTATACACATAAAGATTAATTTAAGTATTTTCCACGAATTAAGAAACAAACGGGCTCTTTCATTATTGAACTTACACCCAAATTGTATTAACAACAAAATTTAAAATTAATTATTTAGAATTCTAATTCTAATTCTAATTCTCTTCTTTAATTACTTACATTCTAAAATAATTTAAATTAGTTTGATTTATATTTGAGGTATAATTTATTTAAGAGTTTTAAAAATAATTAATAATAATTATTATTAGTGGCAATTTTTAATTTGTAAACTTTTAAGTATGAAATATATAAAAAGTTATTAGCAAACTATAAATACACAGAACATGTTCTATGTTAATTTAAACTTATCTATCAAATATTCAATTTCGACAAGTATTTTATAATCATTTAAGATGAAAACATACTCGATTCTTTTTCAATACATTTTTATTATTCTATAAATGGTACTAAAGTCAAGTTAAAAAAATAATATAATACAAATATTAACATTAAAAATCTCTAAAATGGGCAAACTGACGAAAATAACTAAAAGTTAGGCCAAATATTAAACAAAAATTAAGTTGAAAATTTTAATAGTTTTTAAGAACGAATTGTTATAATACTTCATAAAAAGCAATAAAGTATTTAAAGGATACCACTTTAAATTACATAGAATACAGAAATTTTGTTATTTACATGAATATAACTATTGTGTAATCATTACACAATTATTTATTGCTTTGACTTGCAACGCATTCATAACATTACTTAAAACTACATAATCGTCTGATGTATCTAATTCTGTGTTTAGAGTTATCTTCATTTGAATTTGTGTAAATATGAAAAGATTTGTTGTGTTTTGAATGAATCGGCACAGGTAGATAAAAGTCGAGCTCCAAATTCCTCTCATATATGTTAACTTTAAATACCAGTAATTCCCCCTTAAATTTGTAGTAGTTACCAGTAGATAGTTCAAGTTGAATTATTAAGCATTGTTTAATCTATTTGAGATTACATTCAAGTACACATTGAAAATAATACTTCCAAGATATTCCCGTTGAAAACAATTACTTCAGAATTTTCAAATGCCTCGTTGGAATTTATCAAATATTTCGACAGTTTTCATAATTTGATTACTCTTTTCTACTTCAAAGAAATATTAAATCACCTAGCAACGCCTGTAACTAGTTACAGATCATCTTTAAATAAAATGAAATAAAGAGTGTTTTTTCCAGGTATAGAAGTTTGTTGGCATTACTTTCCAAGATGGCGACCGATTTAACAGCTGTCAAGTGATTTATTCCTCAGTTTGGTTGGCACCATCATGAAACGATCATCCTGAACAAGGCGCGTAGATTGTGCAATGGGCCCAAAACGAGATTGCCGCGCGATTTTCATAAGCGAATTTTGTTTAGCGATGAAGCGCACTTCTGGTTGAATGGCTACGTCAAGAAAACAAAACTGCCGCATTTGAGTGAAGCTAATCCACAAGTGTATGTCGAAACGCCGTTACATCCAGAAAACTGACTGTTTGGTGCGCTTTATGGGCTGGTGGAATCATTGGTCCGTACTTCAAAACGATGAACGCCACAACGTTACAGTCAATGGTGATCGGTATAGAGCCATGATTACTAACTTTTTCATTCCTGAATTGAACAATCATGATGTCCAGGAGCTGTGGTTCCAACAAGACGGCAACATGTCACACAGCTCGTGCCACAATCGATTTATTGAAAGACACGTTTGGTGACCGCCTAATTTCACGTTTTGGACCTGTGGGAATTGTCCTCCAAGATCTTGTGATTTTAACACCGCTAGACTATTTCTGTGGGGCTATGTAGTCATTGGTCTATGCGGATAAGCCACAAACGCTTGACCATTTGGAAGAAACATTCGCCGTGTTATTGCCGATATACGGCCACAAATGTTGGAAAAGTCATCGAAAATTGGACGTCCAGATTGGACTACATCCGAGCCAGCCGTGGCAGTCATATGCCAGAAATCATATTTAAAATGTAATGCCACAAGATTATCTTTCGAATAAAAAAATTCATGTCAATCGAATAATACATCGTTGTTTTATTGCAATTTAAAGTTCTATACCTCTAAAAAAACACCCTTTATTTTAAACTTCCTGCTTCATTTCTCAAAAAATGTTACTTCCCGTCATGTGATACATCCCATTACATTTTGCTATACCGATGGAATTGCGTAGTTTCAAATTTCATAGTTTCCACATAAAATGATAATAAATAATAAGGATAAATAAATGATAATAAGGCTTCCAAACGTCGTACCGGTTGCAATCCCTGACGGATGAGACTGATTTGGTCTCTCTTATTCGCACAATCGTACGAGAAGAAGTCCATCGACTAGTTAACCAGACGCAAGAATCTTTGGACTCCGATCCCCAATCCTTAGAAGAGATCGTTCAAGACGAGTTGAAAGGGTTTTGGCCCCAGTGTCGACAAAAACCTACAGAAACTAGACCACGACCAACATACGCCGCTGTAACCAGAAAATACAGAGCTCCTGTTCAGAAATTCCCACCTCAACCAAGAAAACAGATGTGTGGAGAACGGCTGACAACAGACCTGTTTGTTTCCCACTGGTGGACGTCCTGGACATGTAATGCGCTGGAATGCCGAGAGAGAGTAAAGCAGCTGTCTTTGATAACTCGAAACCGCCGACGGAACTTCGACGACGTTGGCACTGAAGAAGAAATACGCCGACCAAACTCTTCTCGCCGTTTTACGCCAAGTCCCACGAGAGTGCCGATCCTCAATACGTCGTTACAGATCCCCGTCGCCATATCGCCGATCCAGCCGTCGCCAGGCCGTGGAGCGAGGAAAAATTTCCGCAAATGGCATTGGTCCTCCAAAGGTGAGGCCGCGTACTGAAAACCTCCGTCGACCGCCAAGATGATGGGCAAACCAACTAGACGTAATAATAGATAAGAAGCCGATATACGTTCTAGTAGATTCTGGGGCATCGTTTTCTGTCATATCCGGGATAAGTATCGCCGATTTTTAAAGAAAGTTCTGTTTGCCGATGCCAAGAGCGTTATGCTGAAAGTTGCGGATGGAAATTTTGTTCGGCCGATAGGGAAATGTGTTTTACGTGTCCGCATAAACAATCGAGAACTGCCTTTGAATTTATTGTTTTATCACATTGTAGCCATGACGTCATCCTAGGATGGGACTTTTAGAGGCGTCTCAAGCCGTTATAGACTGTGGACAAAATGAACTTGTTCTAGAAGACATCTGTCGAGACCCACAGCAGCCTGACGCCTGGAATTTGTATGCCACCAGAGACTATACACTTAAGCCGCATTTTTAACTAGAATAACAGTATCAGGATATCAAATCCGGAGGAGACATAAATGTTTCTAGACGGCAGCAAACATTTGCTCTTCGAGAAAATATTGCTACACCGTCCATGGTATCCACATATCGTAACGGAAAAGTGATGTCTGGGTTACCAACCTGCAGTTCCGAAACCAAATCATCCCTAGAGGAATGTGCATAGGCCAAGCTGAACCACTAAATGAAGGGCATCTATGTGTTTTTTCCGACACATCAGGTTGCTTGGATGACCAGCAAGAAACTTCGGAGTCACAGATGAATTGTTCGGTAATGATGTCACCCGAGTTATGACGAACAGAGAAACAAGCTATCCGAACTACTCCGGAAATTTTCTGGCTTTTCACGAAGACCGACAAGTCGACAGCCGCGAAGACGAATGTGAAACACAGGATTTTTACTGGTGATCATGCTCCAATCAACCAACGAGCCTACAGGAGTCTCGCCGACTGAAAGACGCATCATTCATGAAGAGGTTCAGAAATGCTTGATGAAGGTATCGTCCAACCTCTGAAAGTCCTCGGGTCATCACCCGCTGTGCTCGTAAGAAAAAGACGGTAGTTGGCGTTTTTGCGTCGATTATCGCAA
>BMAU01002987.1:0-120476 GCA_019973935.1 Trichonephila clavipes | reverse complement strand
TGAATTAATTAATTGGATTATTAATTAATTGAGTTAATTTAAAAAATATTATATTTAAAACCTCATAATATTCACATTGTGGTTGTTAATAAGTCTTTGATTCTATTTGAGAAAGATAATCAAATAAAGAAAGTTAATTATAATAATGGCTACTGGTTCTTTTATATCTCATAATTATTCTAGTTCTCAAAATGAGGTCTCCAAAGACCATTACAAACTTATAAGAAAAGAAAATACTCAACGCTAAACAACTACTTAAACTCTTAGCATTAAAATACTAAAAATTAATCTTATATACAAGGATTACATTACAAATTGACAACAATATGGATAAATTTATCATTACATATTAACTGGTAGTGAAGTCTCAAAGTTTTTGGTTGAAAGGCAAAAATAGTGAAAACGAACAATATAAAAAGTTATAAATAAAGGTAAAATCCTAGAAGGACCCACTGCTGTTTTTGCCGCCAAAAATTTTCGCCAAAAAGCGCGCCAAATTGAAGGTTTTCAAAAGGCGTCAATGACGAAAAACTCTTGGGAAGCGCATCGTCAGCGGAGGGGAGGAGGGGGGATGAAATAGAGCGTTTCGCAAAAGATGAAATAATAAATACATTAAATTAATCATTATATAAAGAAAAAAAAACGGAGAAAGCAATGAAATTCATTTTTAAAAAGTATTCTAAAACCAGTGTGTACAACATGATTTACATTTTTAAAAAGGACGAAAGAAAGCGTTTCGCAAAGTAAAATCGAAGAAATACATGAAATCAATTTTAAAAATGTTAAAAGCACTTACCTTACGCTTGCATTTCGTCATGATCTGTTGGTGGATACACCCTTGCGATGGATGCAAGGAATTTTATGAAAATTCTCATTCTCCAACTTGTGATGCGTAAGATCGCCGCCACATGTCTTATTAACTTTTTGTCTCATATTCTTATTAACTTTCAAGTCATTCATCACGAACTCATTCATGCTCTTGCCAAACCAATATCTCGTCAAACGCAAGATAATAGTTATAGCAAGTTTGCTTTCTCGCTAAACCAAGTGCCCTTTCTCACACTCGAACGACGTCGTGGCGATTATCTTTCGACTGGTTGCGCAACGTTATTCGTAGCCGTCAACCCCGTTCCCTTTCGCTTTTGCAAACGCATATTTTTTACACCTCGAACATTCATAACGAGTAGCAATTAAATTAGCTTTCATACACCATTCTAACGTCTCTTTCTTCCCTATGTGCCCAGGAGCACAAAAAGAAACCTATCGTAGCCTCACTTTAAAGTAATTTCCTTTCACACGCCATTCTTAACAACCTCCAGCGAAGTCAAATGTCAAAATGACGTTTTTTTCGGAAAAGGCGAAAAATGTTGCACTTTTTTGGGTTGCCATTTTTTTCAGTGATTTGAAAATCCAATTTTTTGATGAAATGGAAAGGTTACCATATTGTAACCTTTATCGCTCAAAATTTGGCGACAAAAAATTTGGCGACCAAAAGTGGGTCCTCCTAGGATTCAACCCCTTCTCTGATATTTATTAGAAAAACATCAAAACCTATGACAATTTACACACACAACTATTTGTCTCAGTTTGATTAATTTAATATAAAAATTATTTTAAAATATGACAAGACATTGATTGCCATGGGGAAAAAAAACATGATGATACTATAAGGAAAAAAGGTGCTCATATGTTGAATGTGTTGCTGTTACTTATGCCGTCTGATGGACAGTAACATCAGACCAAGGCCCATGAAACTCCTCGTGACAAGGAGTTAGTTGTACGCTTTTGGTAAGACATAGCTTTAAGGACCATACAGTTGACAATACGATTTTGAAGGAGAACGCCCTGGGAGTAATCAGAGGCGTCCCACCTCTCTTCCCCATCCAATCAACCTCACGAGATGACATGGGGCTCAACGGCTATTTATATAAAATGAATAGTTGTTGCTGTAATGTATGTTGAACGTAAAAAGTACTACAACATGAGACAAATTTTGTCCAATAGTGATAAAGCATCATGTTTTAAATTTCTCATTAATTTATACAGATGCAAGTAAAATTTTATATCAACTCATTGAGTGAGTCATACAGTCAGACAATTTGGAGAAAACATAACTTACCAGCATTTGATAATTTCTCAGCAAATTGATTAATCACTTGCTGTAAATAAATATATTACATCATTAATTATGAATAAGTTTAAATACTATATAACATAAAAATATGATAGATATCTATTAACCAATATAAAATATAATTTTTTTAACAAAGCAAAAATAAACAGAAAAATGCTATTATTTAAAATGTATTAATACAAAGTAAATGAAGTAATATTTTTTTAAAATGCTTTATTTTACACGGCATTTTATGTCAAACTCAATAACTCATTTATATGCTTGTACTCATTTGTTTCTACAGAAATACTCTTTCATTAATTTTTTATTAAATGTACTTGGCAAAATATAAATACTCAATCACTTATTTAAGAACAAAATGTGAATTAATGATAGAACTAAGAAACTATGAGTAGTAACTAAATATATAGCCTAAAACAAAAATCACAAATACAAAGACATTTTGCTACTAAAAAGTTAAACCAGTAATTTCCTTTCAAAGCATGTGAACATAGAATCAGTAGCTTTTCTAACAAACAAACCATTAATACAAAAATACACAGCATGCCTTTCTTTAATTTTATTTTAATGATAATAACACATATATATAATTAAGATGTAATTTGAAGAGCATTCTATAGTTTGGAGGAAAAATAATATACATATATATTTCATAAATTAATAAATTTTTTCTATGTTATAACAGATCAAATAACAAAAATTTATATTTATTACACACGCACAAATCATTACAAAGAAATAATAGCTTTTTTTGTAGCTCTTCATCTTTCAGAACTATCGAGTCGGGAACTACCAACTTAGAAATCTTTAATCTAAGAAATAGTGGATTATAATGCTCATAACATATAAAGTATAGCATAAATTAAAATATACTAAAACATTTAAAAATTCCTTTGAAGAAATAAAACCTTGTACATTGATATTAATGGAAGATATGTCCTTAAAATAAGAAATAATGCATGATGTATAAGAAAAAAAGGCTAAAAGAATAAAAAAATTTAAAAGTTAGCATGTTTAAATCAGAAAAGAGAGCATATCCAGTTTATGCTTATTGTTGACTATTAATGACACATGACTGCTACGAAAAAAATACAAAATAAATAACAGCATAACTTTATGCACTTTTTGGTGCTGATTTCAAAAATAACAATGAAAATTTTCTATCCTGTGAGGTTTTCTTTAAAATTTCAATTACACTTGAATTTTTATGGGTATTTATCAAAAGGTTCTTTCAGTGTTGAATTTCTTCCCTCCAAACTTCATTCTACCATTGTGGAATGTACAGAATACCACTCTGCAACACCTTTCGTTACAATATCTCTCTACTAATGGTTTCACTGCAAGTTTAAGGCTCAGAACTGAATATAAACCTTTTGGAGCAGATTCACCTCAACTCTTCTCTCAGGTTGAACTTAATGATCTAACTAGAGAAATCTGTGCTTTTCAAAAAGACAGCTGAATTGTTGGGCTCCAGATTGAAAGAAAAAACTTATTGGCAAAATGGGGAATATCTTTTTATTGGTACAGGAGTTGAAAAAAAGAATTTAAGTACTTTGAGGCAGACAAGAATCTGATTTATTGCTCAGATGTTATCGGATTGATGAGCAAATTTAATATATCACCTATGATAAAAATGAATGGAGATTGTTAATAAATTCATTGTAAAAGAGACTTAAAAAGTTGTCTGTTTTTATCACTTAAGCTAATATGCATCTGTACCCATAAGACATTCAGTGCATTTAAAGGAAGTATGACTCTTGTCAACCATGATTGGACCATTTGCAGTGATTTGAAAGTTATCTCCATGTTGTTTTGGTCAACAAGGTGGATATACTATGTTCCCATGTTTCCTTTGTGGGTAGGGAAGCTGTAATAAGACTCAATGGCCAAATTAAAACAGAATGGCCAAAAAGACAAAATCTTAAACCAAGCACAGAGAATGTACAACGAAACAGATTAGATGAGCCAAACAATGATACATTCTAAATATAAAATTAGGTGTAATAAAGCAGTTTGAAAAGCCTACTCCAAAAGATGGGGATTGTTTCAAATATCTGTGCAAAAAGTTTCTAGGTTTATCTGAAGTCGAGAAAGAGGGAATCTTTGTTGGTCTAGATATCCGCAAGTTCATGAAGAATAAAAAATTCAAGATTACAATGACAACAAAGGAAAAATAAGTTTGGGGTGATTGGATCAAAATACATTTTCTTTACTCATATGTGGACTTTTCTCCCGAAAATTTAGGATAAGTCAGCAAAGAACAGGGTGAAAGGTTCCACCATCAAAGAAATGGAGTACAAATATCTAGGAAGATGGGATAAAAACATGTTCAGAGACTACTGTTGGATATTAACACAAGATAGACCTGAAATTGAACACAAAAGAAGAATTTCAAAGAAGTTTCAAAGGAAAAAGAGCACATATTTAAATAGAAATTTTGTTTTGCTTTTAGTGGAGTTTGAAATTTGCTTCAAACTTTCATGTACTCAGGCATAATATTTGATCCTCCTGGTCAATCACTTTTTTATGTAAATAATCTTAATTTAAACAAATTAAAATATTATGCTTGTGATTTTTTCTAGAAACTGTACTATAATTGGATGCAAAAAATTAAAACCTTGAAGGAACACATCTTGCTTTTCTCTCAACCAAAGGCAATTCATGAGATTTGGCAACAACAGTTTTCCTAAATTTGGAGAAAAATCAATTTGCCTCATCAAAAACCTACATTTACATAACATCACAGCAGCCAAATTTGCACCATGCTGATTGTGCTATATCATAACAAAAGTGAATGCCAAAAAACATAATTTATTTGAAAAAAAATAACCTGTGAAATTTTGGTGAAAAATGGCCCAATTTGTGTGGTACAAATTTAGTTGCAATGACATTAATATGTAAATACTGCTTTTTCAACAGAAGGAAATTTTGCAGCATCAGCATTTTTGTGTAGAACCACCATATAGTTAGAAATAGACAAGAGCCATAGATTTGATGTACTGCTATTCTTCACAACCAACTAGGAAGACAACAAGAATCTAGGATTCAGTTTACAGAAACCAAATCCTTGACTTCAAGTGGGGTCAACAAACTTAATTTTGTGTTATGATGTCAGCAGCAGAGATGGATTTTAACATGTGCAGATTGATAATATCACCAAAATCCATCTTGGTTAAAACTCCGAAAAGCAGTCCCTAATTTATCATCTACACAACTGATAAGTATTCAGAAAAGAAATGAACCGACAGTGAGGCAAAAACAGATGAGCTGTTTAAGGAAAAAGAAAATAATTTTTATTACTCAAGGAGATAAATAGTAAGATCAGTAAGGTTGCATAGAAATTAAAATTAAATTGCTTCTGATTTCTTAAAAGAACATACTGTATTTTTTTAGTTTTATTCCCAGATACAAATGCTGAAAATAGTTTTTTTTAAAAAAAAAAAAGCTTTAAAGTTATTAATAACCAGAAACAACAGTTTAATTTTAATATTTAACATAAGTGGATAAGAAAATAATTTTGTGCTCTTTTCAATAATATGACTTCTTGAAGCAATGAATTTCAAATCAAATATCGACAAGATCAATAATTCCTTTCCTTATTTTTTTTTTTAATTTTAGGAAATACATCATATCTTCAAATTTTGTCAAAGATCTAATAATCCATCTTATTTTGGCTTCTTTTCTAAATAATAATAAACATTTTGAAAGATATAATTTTAAAAGAATTAGAATGTATCAATACATATTCAATATTTTTCTTGAATTCAATATTCTTCTCAATTTCTAAAATTACCATTTAAAAACCTTGAAAAACCTCTCTTATATAAGATGTAAATTCTAAATGAAAATTGAGACATTTAATTTAAAGGGAGGGAAAAAAATACACATTCTCAAATTAATTCCGAATGAGTTAGGTACAATAGGCGTCAACAACCTGAGGCACAGAGCACACAATTCTCAGTAGCTCTCTATACCACTCTATAAAATTATGGGGATAAAGTTAAACCAATTGTCTCTTCTCTTTATACTAATGCATTTTTATTTAAAGGCTATTTCTTACTTTCAATTCTATATTATAAAATGATTCTGTTAAATCTGCTTGCATGTAGTTTGTATGCTTTATGTAAAAAGAACTCTGTTTAAATGTGACTCACTCTTAGTGTTAAATATTCAATTCAAGTTTAAAAGATTGAGTAATATTTATAAAGTGAAGCATCACTCATTGCTGAATTGTGAAAAAAATATCTTCAGAATTATAGAAAGCAAAATTTATGGAATTATGGAAAGATCAGGAAGAAAACTATCGATAAATTGACAGCTATTTCAAACTGCTGCATGTCATTGTCAAAGCTATTTAATTGTTTGAAGAAAATTGGTTCTACATTTAAAAGAGAACAAATTTGTCATCATTTGAAATATATTTTGAGTCCACAAAGAAGTTTTTAACAATTGAACACTTAGAATCAAGAGTAAAATTTGAAGGTCACAAATCTAACCCCTGATATATTGTGATATTATGTAGAACTTTGCAGGGACAAGATTTGCAGTGAAATTTTATTTTACTATATTCATTTTTGTATGATTACTTATCTTTTACTTCATATTTTAATAAATATTTTTAAAAGATATGCAATAATATATAATATTTTATTTTTTATTTACGTTGAAGGAATAGTTATATTTTATGTTGCTTATTTTATGTTAATAAAATTTTTTTAATGATTCATAATCTTTACATATAAATAAAAATGAAGTGTCTGTTTGTAATTTGAAATTAACAGCTTTTTACTAAATGCATTTAAAAGTATATACAGTACTTATATGAAAAAATCAAATTTTAAAATTTTTGTCTGTCTCTTCCGGCTAATCTCTGAAATTGCAGGACCAGTTTTGACAGAATTTTCACTAGCAGATAGCTAATGTTATAAGGAGTAACTTAGGCTACTTTTATTTTAGAAAAAAAATTAGGATTTCACAAAAATAGAATTGAAACAGTGAACAATAATGATTTTACAGTCCTCACCCCCATCGACAGTGTCAAAGGTCATGCGTCCCTCTCACCCCTTGCTCAACAAAAAACAAAGGAAAAAAATTAAACAAAAAAGAAACATTGATTCACGAAGTAGAAGAATGACATTATACTTATAGCATAGGTATTTCTTTACGTGGAATACATAATTATTAAATTTTCATAAACTTTGCAAATTGTATAAACACTTTTTTTTGTTGAATTCCATGTGGATGAAGTTGTGGGTAAACAGCTATTTAACATAAAATAAATGCATCAGAAAGTAATATTAACATATTACGCATCCAGATATAAATTATTTGCACTATTTTAAGTGTTTTGTAAAATGTAAAATTTGTAACAATGTGTTACTTTTGCTGAGCAGGAGGAAGGTGTTTTCAAAAATCGACCAAAAGAGAATGACGGGGCTTTTATAAATAAAAAAAATATTTTTTTTATCAGCTATTATATCTACAGACTTAAAATTTAGAAAATATGGTTTTTTGTTCAGCTGAGATATGCAAAAAGCATTTTTTTTTTTTTTTTTTTTTTTTTTTGCAATTTCCATAAAATTAACTCATTAAAAACTTCTTTATCCTTCAGACTGTATTGTTTAATTTTTTAATTCACCTGTTCGAAGAACGGGTATACCAGCTAGTTAATATATAATACTAAATCTGTATTTTTTACCTTTGTTCCCTAACTGTGCATGCATTGCCACAGAAATCTAACAGTTTCAAATGTTTCCCATTGCAAGGTATCCTGAATCATATTGGTAGATTGGTTTGGCACACCATAGCTATAAGGTTGCCGACTTCTGATTCAAGTATTTAGCAGATTACTACATAATACTTCTCTGTTGAAAGGTTAGCATTTAGCATAAATATTGCACCAAGCATTAAATGAACGAACATAAATGTCTGACTGAGCCTTGCTTGATATTTACATGCATATTATCAGGGACATCTTAAGACATGGGCCAACTGGGACTAGTCTCGTTCTCAACTCAGACAATGATTCAGATAATTTAAATGGTCAAATGTTATTTCCTGTTGCATTCTCCGAAAAACAGGGAATTTCGGACAATATGTCAAATGGCTATCCTTAATAACAGTCTTCCATGTATAGGTCTACCACCAAACACCATCATTACTCATTCAGTAAGAAGACAGCAGTTGATTGAACCGGTTAGTGCTATTGTAAGTCATGCACATTTATTTGATTTCGGTTATTGTTTGTATGAGTATTTGACATCATATGTTATGTACTGTCTACTTTTATGGATCATAGGTGGGGCCTACTTTTGCGTAGGGGCCAAGGTTCACTTTTGCCTAGGGACCCCAGGGTCTACTTTTGCATAGGGGTACAGGGACTCTAGAAGTCTTAAAGCGTCCCTGTATATTATGCCTTCAGTTGGACCTTAATTGAGCCCACTGCTTGATGACAAAATCAAAACATGGCCAACTTGGAGAGATAAAAGTGCTCTGTTGGCAACTTTCCCTTTAAAGAAGAAAATATATCATATCACTTTTTTTTTAATTTTCAATCCATTTCTGATTATTTTTAATAGTCTTGATTATTTCATGGGCAATGGATTCAACTCCAGTAAGATGGAACAAGTGATTGTATTAATACTTTTTGTTTTATTGAATAAAAGAGGTAAAAATATGCATTTGGATGAATGAAAGTATACAATTTAAGGCTATGAATGGCATGTAGTAACAGAGATAATCAGTTCTTGCAGTTTACCTTATAAAGGAAAAGACATCTACAAAGTAAAGTAAAAGCTTTTTCTTCAATCTTTATATATATATAAATCTTCTGTGTGTGTGTATGTGACTAAACTCCTCCTAAACGGCTGGACCGTTATCGATGACATTTTTTGTGGGGGTTCAAGTGGATTCGAGAATGGTTTAAATTAAAAATTCAGTTCAATATAACAATTAGTTAAGATATTAATTAAAAACCTTAAAACGCATTATAGTTTTATCCTGAGTGTTATTTATTCCGCTAATGCGTGACAAGAAAAAAAAGAAAGAAGAGCGGAAAATTTTGTTTTTCACAAGGTCAATTGTATGTTCAACGGTAGGCAAACCATCGCATTTGTTTTTTATACCCCTCAAGGATTAACCAAAAATATTGTGCACTCAATGGCATTATGATAAATTTATTTATTGTGCACTAAAAAATATACCTGCTCAATAGGTTGAATTGTGGTAACTGTGCATGTGATGACGTCAGGCATTGTAATAACTTTTTTTATAAAAATTTTCATCAAAATAGTGTAGATGGGTACAGCTTATTCAAAAAGGTTTGAAATTTTCGGATTTAAGACATGTGTACAGAACAACGTCTGTCGGGCCGCTAGTTTCCAATAATATAGATGATTATGTTTTAATTAACATGCATCACCGTTTTAATGTAGTACTTTAATAAAATCTATCAATTATGTAAAATGTTATTTTTTAAACATAAAATGATATGAACCCGTGTTATCAGAATTTAATGTTTGATAACACACTTTTGGTATGATTTGGTACCAGAAAAAAAAAGAGGGTTCAACCAATAATTAATCTGCGTCAACTAACCTTCAAACAAAAGGTATTGACTTAATTTCTTAATTTATACAATACCAACCTCATATTTATAAATTAAAAAGCACATAATTATTTACAATACCACAACCTTATGTTTATAATTAAAAAGCACATAATTATTTACATAATTTTTGGGTAACCGGTGGAAATCTTGGCAAGTGTGAACAATTTTTAAAATGACATAGAAAGAAAAAGCACATTGAAAATGTACTTTGTTTTCAGTTGTTAATCTGAACAGCTACTGAAATGATACTTGCATATTATGACAACCTTTTTGCAACATTGTATGAAACAAAGCACATGATTGCCGATTCTGCACATATGACACATGTGAAATTATGATTGCCAACTTGACCAATTATTTTGCACAACGGCAATTATTGCAATAATATTAAGTACCCTGAAAACCATACAGAAAACAATGGAAAATGGTTGCAATTCATAATATATCACTTGCATCCAGTAAATTGAAAACAATCCCTATTTTTCTAATTATGTAACTTTACCAAAGCTCTCTTAACATAAAGTATCCAATTACCGGATGTCCAAGAGCTTTATATTCATTAATAGCAAAAGACATTAACTGATAATTGTTAAATTTACAGCTATCAGTTAACTATCCGATAATTGTAAAACTATTAACAAATGCAGTTCTGAGAGATATAAAAGAAATATAACAATAAAAAAATATAGTTTTTCATTAAAGACACCTTTTATTTAACATTCAGTACTTGCAAGTTTTGGGCCTATTTTACCCCATACACACAACTATAGCCACCTCAATAATTCAGATGTGATACTTGGCTCATATGCAAGGATTTATAAGCTTTACTTTTAACTTACATGATGTTTTCCTCGGCTAATTCCTTTTATTCTTTCATTTTAAGTTTGAGTAGTTAACCATCAAATAAAAAAATGACAAAGGTCATTTATTCCCAGGAATATATTTTGCTTAATAGAGAACATGAAAACATAAATTTTATTCAATCACTTCCAAAATGATTGAATTAAAAACTGTGAATAAGTATCAGAATTATTTGTTTTTCACAAACCAACCTGTTATTAATACTTATTAACAAATCAGTGATAATCAAACATAATCTATTCATCAAACCAATTTCAGAAATATATATCATAAAATACGGCGTATAACACGCACTTTTAACACAAAAAATAAGATCCAAATTTACGGGTGCGCGTCACATACACTGGGAATAAAAATGACAGCTTTAAAAAGAAACAAAGATGAGCATAGAAAAAAATATTAGACCAACAAATATCAAAATACTATTTCTTTAAAAGAAATGGCATTCCTTGTGAACTTTAAGGGCTGTAGTTCTAAAAGTATACTATTTTTTTCTAAAGCTTGGAGTAATACCATGAATAAATGACTTCAAAAATATGAGCATTGCGCATGTACATTTCAGCTTGTTTCATAAAAAAGGGGGTGCGCGTTATTCGGTGAATACACCAAAAAACTAAAAATTGGCACTTGAAAGTGAAGGTGTGTGTTATAAGCCGGTATATATATATATATGGTATGAATCATTAAAGTAAAAAAATAGTGTATAGTTATATTTCTGACGCATTGAAAAGTTTATCACTTTAAAAAAGTGATTAAACATTAAATTTGTATTAGGTCATAAAAATATAGAAATTGTACTACATATATATCCACAAAAAGAGGCATCTACTAAATCTAAGAAAATGTTGAAAATTAATCTACAATTATTACAATTTGATATCCTACTAATGTAAAGGAAATGAAATATATTACTTACAGGTACTTGGACTGTTGTACTTAAAAGAATTTTCTTTCTTCAAATCTGAGAAAAAGAATCGATTAAGTCATCACCCTGGTTAAAAGGAGCAAGAAGATCTTTTACCAGGGAAAGCGGATTAATGTTCGCATCAATTAAACGTTCTTCACGATTATAAATATCCATTTGTAGTACAATGAGATGCTATACAATAGATTAAAATGGCACTGTTGAACGGCAAAAAACATACAGAAATAGCCCGAAAATTTTCATTTCTGTCTAATAAGACAAAAAAAATTTGACATCATTCAAGTGTTAACTCTTCCTAACGGCATGAAAATATACACCAACCAGAAAATATTCCCCTGAAATAATCACTCTCACATTTCATACTGGCGCAAAACAAACAATGGATCACTAGCGTCTATTGGGACCTTTCTTCACTTTACTGCGTTGCCAATACTAACATTAAACTTAGGAACGAGAGTTTAAAACGGAAAGCTGTGGCTTTACTTATACACAAAGTTAAAACAACTTTATGACAAATTTTTCCCTTGATTTACGGGAACTCTCTTATGAAGTTAGAGAGAAAAGGACTACTGTAGACTCTCGTGCTGCATCACATTCTAACTTGTACCTACTGAAATGTAGGGATATGCAGCTAATGTAATAATTAAGGAGGACTTCCAAATGTACTGAAAACGTAATAACACTTTAGCACAGTGAAGTCATATTATTTAGGTGTAAAACTTTAGCTGAGAACGTAAATTGCTCATATAAATCCACCATAAAATGTAGAAAAGTCAGAAATAGTCTAGAAAATTTTAAAATTACGAAAAATACGTATATCCTTGCTTCCAGAATTTTCTTTCGATATATTTAGTAAGCTTTAACATAATATCTGCAGATAACGCCACGTGTCTGCAATTTCCGTACAAAGTTATAAAACATTACTTAAGAAAAAAATTACGGTATAAAATGACTAAATACACATCAATAATACTTCATTTTATGAAAAAGAATAGATTGCTACATGAATAATGACTTAAATCACTTCAGAAACACTAATTCTGCTTTTTTTCGCGTGAAAAAGGGGAAGTATCGCAAATAAAAAGAATTAAAGTTATCCAAGATTATGTCAGGAGACCAAGTCATTACATACGTGCTCTGCATTATTCTCCATGAGGTCATAAAAATAGCGATTGCTTCGTAATTCGCATTTCAAAAATTATGCTTATTGTTATAAGGATAATTATAATGAATTTTTTCTATTTTTGTAATAAAAAATAATTTAAAATGTAACAAGTAATATTAAAAAAAATTTAAGTCAATTCTCCTACTTTGATTGAATGAATAGAAAGTATTTTATTGACGATTAAAAATTTGAACAAGATATATATATTTATATTTAATAGCCCTATATATTAGCATTAACTTTCAAGTACACTCATAAAATCAGAGGTACTTATCACATCTGGGTTTAAGTGGTAAAACAGTTAAACAACCTTTGGCGTTTCTTTTTCTCCCTCCTCTCATCGTCAGAACTTGTATAGATTTCATCAAATAAAGATTCTTTTTTAAAACTTAAAACTGATTCTGGCTGGAAACTGATTCTGGCTGGCTTAAAACTGATTCTCATATGTGTGATATGAATCATATCATATCACACACACACCTCAAACACACACATATATATATATATATATATATATGTGTGTGTGTGTGTATATATATATATATATATATATATATATATATATATATATGTTAAGTATTGTAGTAGCGTTGGCCGGTGTTGGTTTGTTGTCATATCTGGTTTAGTGAATACATCTTCAGAATAATCTTTCATCCCTTATTAAGAAGCACACATCAATAGATTAAAACACAATTGCGGTACATTTTCACATCTATTTGTTAAAAACACGAAAACAGACACATATAACAGAAGTGACATCTTGACGGACACAAGACAAAGAGAGCTGCAATTATTTACATTTTTACATGATGAAGGAAAGCAGACAAAAGAGTGATTACACAAGATTTTTGCTTTCATACTCGCCGTAGTTATTACGTAATAGTAGTTCTGATTGGATAGAATGGACAAGACAGGGATTTCGGACTAGCCGATTACGATTAAGATTACAGTGTTATTTTTAAACTAAAGAATTAAAGTTTTTTTTAAATATTAATACAAAGAGTTAACAAAAATACTAGAAATATTACACATACACACATATGTGTATATAATTATTACACATATATATACATATATATATATATATATATATATATATATATATATATATATATATATATATATATATATCTGGGAGAGAGTGAACTAATAGTACGAATTGAAAAAAAAGCGCAGGATTTGTCTGCCTTGTTGTAACGATGTACACCCAGTCTGGCTAGTTTGGCTGAAAAACCGGTTTTCGACGGCAACTTTTGTCATTGTTTTAACAGCTACATTGTTACAACAATGGGGACGAATCTAAGTTGGCGTCGAAAACCGATAATTAATTTAATAAGATTTAATCAATGAATTAATACTTGAAAAAACTGTATTAACATCAAGTGTCATCCACTACAAGTATAAAAAATTTATTTGAGCTTGATTGGACGAATAGAAAGTATTTCATTAACGATTAACAATTTGAACAAGATATATATATATAGAGAGAGAGAGACAGCTAATAGTAAGAATTGAAAAAGTGATATCCAGTGTAAGAAGGAATTTTTTCTTGATTTCTTATGATATATTAGCTCTTCATAGTGTTTCAATAATAATGATAAAAAAAAGGCACAATGGATTTTTACATTTCATTACATTATATAAATTTTAGTAATACTAAAAAAATACATATAAATATATTTTGTTTAATCTTATATTCTGAACTTCAGAGTAATAAAATTTAATTTTTTACTAACTCTTTATCTACCGCTTTACTATTTACTGCAATTTTTTTCGTGCAAATTTTTTTTAATTGCTCCGTTAAAAATTAAGGGATATATATAAATAAAATACTCAACTTTGAGGAATTTAATCCGTTAGAGCTAATTAATTAAATTGGTACTTTAAAGCAGTGCTCCGCAATCTTTTTATCGCCGCGGACCGGTCAACGTTTGTTAATTTTACCGCGGCCCGCTTAGGGGGGGATGTTCATTGTTTATATATCTTAGACTGTTTTGATTTAATAATTTTAATTTAATTGTATTTAATCGTGACTTCTGAATAAAACATGGTTACACTAAAAAATGAAAATAAACTGATTTAAGAAGGAATATTAAGGGATTTTTATAAAAAGGAACCCAAACCTAAGAAAAATATACCACAGTAAATAAAAGAGAAATAATTTAATGTTTCTTGTGCGGACCGGTCGTATTTGATCCACGGACTGGTACCGGTACCAGTCCGTGGACCGGGGGTTGCGGAACACTGCTTTAAAGTACCGTCAGTGCACAAAGGTCTGAAATATTCTCATAATACAAAGAGACGGAATGGCTTTTGTAACGGAATTTTAACTCTTAAAAATGCTAAATAACAAGAGAACACTAGCATTTTACAGCAAAAAATGTTTATTTTCGAAAATTACATAGTTTTAAAAATTTATTTACTTTTCTTACACATAAAATTTAACGGCACAAAATACTTATTTTTAAAAATTATTAAAATTTTAATATCTTTTTTTTATACATAAAAGCAACTTTTACACATTAACTTAATTTGATAGTATTCAAATTCAAAGCCTCTTGGAAGACTGAGCTTCTTTTTTCGAGACACTCTAACAAAAGGAAAATAATAATAATAAATGAAACTTGAAAACCTTCTATTATTGTTAAATCTCAGTTAAAAATAAGAAAATTAAAAAGTTACTAATTTTTGAATAAATTATAGATATTTCATTTAATTGCGAGTGACAAAAAACAAACTCAGATTGAAAGCTCAAAATTTTTTGAAAAAGTTAAAATAAAAGAATAAAAAAGCAAAATAAATAAGTTAAGGTATCCGAGACTACGTTCGGAACCATGATTTTGCAAAAGCTTATAAATGGGCAATATTTATATGATAGTTAGTATCACTTAGATTAGAAAATGTATATAAAATTGTCTTAAGAATATTATTACAATAAAAAATTATTTAAGAACAATATTTTGACAAAACATGAACATAGAATGACCCATTTTCAAAATAGTCTCCTTTTGTGAAAAATGCTTCTGTTATAATAATATTTTGCGTGTGTATAGCTCAGATCTTTCTACAGAGGCTCAACTAGAATTTTTGAAATATATAACTTAGAAGTGGGTTTATCCATGTTTAACGACAACGAAGAAAAAAACGCCGATAATTATTTCAATTGGTTGTAACTTTGAAAATAATGTGAATTTTTTTTAAAAAATAGTTCAGACTCTCTGGAGAGAAATCTTTATTTTATATACGCAAAATATTATTATTTTATAAGCATTTTTATAAAAAGGAGAACATTTTTTAAAAAAGATTATTCTAAGTTACTTTTTGCCAAAAATATTGTTTTTGAATAATTTTTTTTGTCAAAATATCCTTAAAACCACTTTATACATGTATTCTAATCTAAATGACACTAAATATCATAAAAATAATTCATTTATGCGCTTTTTTAAAATCACAGTTCCGAACATATGCGGATACCTTAAAACTATTCACCTTTCGCACCAAAATA
Organism: Trichonephila clavipes; assembly: GCA_019973935.1. Taxonomy (NCBI): domain Eukaryota; kingdom Metazoa; phylum Arthropoda; class Arachnida; order Araneae; family Nephilidae; genus Trichonephila; species Trichonephila clavipes. The sequence continues at coordinate 104,277 of BMAU01002987.1, read as the reverse complement.
CTCACCGTAGAACCTGTGCTGCCATGTATCCTAGAAGAATGGAATTAAAAGAGTGTTCCTGCTAAATATCGTCTGAACATTCGTAAAAATAGTTATTCGATGTAATTTGAAAGTGAATGGTACTTATAAGTATCGTCGGTAGATAAAGGGTTAATAACAGAGCCGCTGATTTCTTTTTTTCTAATTTATTCATAAAATTGTTTTTCTAGTGTAATATATCTGAAACCTCATATAAAACAGTTATTTTTACCCTTTTAAGTAAAAATTTTGTTTGTCGCTGCACCCATAATAAATTAACAAAATATCTTTACAGTAGTAAAATCTTGTATTTATATCTAAATTATTCAGAGTTAATTGTTATTTATGTTACTACCTTAAATGCGAAAAATTGAGAATTTTATCTACATTAAATACTTTTACTCCTACATGCTCTAATAACATATAGTTTTCATGCATATATTTATTGCCATAACAATATTACAGACATTAAAACCAAACATTGATTATCATGAAAGGAAAATAAGCATGTGTGAAAGTATGTCAATAATAATTTGAATAATATTATACTCGGTTTCATTTGGATTAGCTTTTTCACTGCAGGGATTTCTCATAAATTTTCTTGATTTGCATATTTCAATGATTGTGATGTTCTTTGATTTCTCTATGTTGTAATTGATTAGCATCAATACAATACGCAGAAGGGGAAGGTTTATAAGACACAAAACTAGCTGTAACCCCAAATAGCAGTCCTCAATTCGCTATGTTCATCGATAATGTAGCATCCGTCTTTATGCTTCTTTAGAAAGAGATGTAATTTATCTTCTGTAATCCTGAACATCTTTTTTAATTTCTCTGAGAATGTTAATTAATCATTTTGGGGGTTTTGAGTACATGCAGTGGCGCACACAAGGGGGGATGTCCTGGGGTTCCGGACCCCCAACGACCTTGATTTTTTTCCGATTGATTATAATTCTAAGTATATAGTACATAAAATTTAATTAAATATTTGTTATTAATGATTAATTTTATCAATTAATGCTAATTATTTATTCAATAATTAGTTTTTACTGTTTTTTGTTCCGGAAAATCGACGAAATCAAAAAGAGCGTGATACAAGAATGGTGGACTTTCGACCCTGGACCCCCCCATTGAAAAATTCCTGTGTGCGCTACTGAGTACATGTAATGTATCACATTCGATAAAGGTATGCGTTCAAATCTGATACAAACATACTCATTTTAAAATGAATATGTCTACGTGTTCATTTTTGAGCATGTCTTTTTTCTCCGCATACCATTTGTACTTTTATTTTTCTTTAATTTAGGGAGCGCCAAGGCGCCCGTCATTTGGGTTGTCAGAAATCATTTGGCGTAAGACATCAGTTGTAGTTTAGGCTGGAAGCTTAGCAGACCTTAGGTCTCAATTCATTAAAGTTTTCAAAGGTAATTAAGTCCAGCCTTGTTCATTGAATAAAGTTTATTCTTGCCTCTCCAGCAACAACAATATATACTAAACGATACCTTAATCAAGATTTTTAGAGGATGTAATATGGGCATGCCCAGTGACTGAGTGGTAGTGAATCCCGCTTCCACGCCACAGGTCCGGGATTCAAGTCCCGGGTTGGGCAATGTCAACTCAGCCTTTCATCCCTTCAGTGAGTTGATAAAGGAGTACCAAGCTTGCTTGTGAACTAAACACTGGGGGTTTCGCGTCAGACTGACCACCTGATCGAGACATCTGCTCATGCGCCTCAGCGTCCAAGATCTTGAAAACTGAGATGGGTACAGTAGCCCTTGACCCTCGTGGGCTGTTGTGCCACAAAACTTAGTGTAGTTATTCCGTTTAGAATGTGTATCCTGTATTCTTTATATTCCTAATAATGATGTATTAATAATGATGTATGTATTAAAGTATGTGACTGCACACAAATTTCGCCGTTTTGGTGAAAATTTTCGAAATTCTTTCATGCTTTTATTTTATAGCCCATACATTTAAGATTCCAAAAACACTATTTTTGTTTCTACGATATCTAGAAGCAAAGTTAAAGCATAATTAATAAACCGGAAATTGAGTTTTCAAAACCGGAAGTAGATCCCTACACAAAATATTTTTAAGAAATTGAAATTTGAAGTTTTCAAAACATGTTTTATTTAATTCTATCTGTGTTATGAATCAAAATCTAATCTCTGTATATAAACAACTTATGTACTTTATTGCTTTTTTATGAAAAACAAATCATTATTTTTTAAAACATAGTGTTTTTGCATAAAATTTGGCATATGTAAAAAACTGTCAAAAGTATTACAAATCTTTTAATTTCTAACACATATAAAGATGTTAAACACGTACTGTATAAATACTATTTAAATACATTTGTTAGAATTTTGTGCAACTGCAATTTTTCATCAAAATTTCACTAAAAATGACACTTGTTATGGTCTATAAAACTCTACAGAAAACATCAAAAGGTTAAAAAAAGTCCAAAATAGTTAAACATGAAGTTAAAGATATCTTGACCTATAAATACAGCGAGTTTAAAAAATTTACAATTAGTAGAAAAATTTGTATACTGTATTAAAATATTTAAATGAATTTTCTGAGAAACTATGTTTTTCAATTTCTTGCTTCACGGTAAAGTTCATTATAGGCTTTCTTTTTTATAATTGAAATGTTCAGAAAATATTTTAATTATATTTATCTGCACTCTCTCTATACTATTATCTATTCTGTATATATATATATATATATATATATATATATATATATATATATATATATATATGTGTATTTTATATTATTCAAATATATTAATTAGAATACCTTACCGTAACTGCAATTTTCACTCAAAATTCCCTATATATCCAAAATTATTTTTAATTATGCGGAAATTGTACTTGAATTCCTAGTTTTAATTCCCATTTCAAATAAAAAATGTTTATTTAGTTGAAAATTTGCATATTTCAAAAAAGTACTCCGAAGGTAGTGACATACCTTAAATATTTTACTTGTAAATTCAATTAACTAACATCAAATTCAACAAATATAGATCGATTAAAAATTGCATTATTGATTTTTGGTCGATTTGTTTTTTACACCATCTTCCGATTAAATTTACATTTTACTTGCTTTTGTTTTCTGAATAAATTATTTCGAATTTTTATATACCTTCGGGTGAGTGTGATGTTTTACGCTGCAAGAGCCAATTTTGGCTATACTGCGCAACACTATATACTTTCGGAATCCCAGAATAAAACAGAAAATGTTCGAAGAGCTTTAAATTTGTTCTTTAATAAGTCTGTAAAAAATTATTGGTTATTTTAAAATGTAGATTAAATTAAGTATTTAAAACTTGCCACTTTTTTCAAGATAAAAGATTTATTTTCATCAATTTGTGAGTTTAATTTTATTAATATGTTACTTTTTTGTGTTCAGCATATATATATTTTATTTTGATTTCTCATCGAGCAAATTTTATTTAATTTTAATTTATATTGCACTCTGAAGCAAACGAGAAGTATTGGTGACAAGCCTCATAATTTGAACAACGCTCAAGTGACGAGGACGACACTTGAGTTTTGGCACCCCTCACTCCAAATTTCAACACGCCAACGGGAGGTTTTTGATTCTCGACAAATTTAACTTGCGTCATCCTCTCTGGACGGTGGGTCTCCGGTGACAGTAGGGTACGAATCCACGACTCGACAATGGCGGTCACAAGTTCGCGACTATGGTCACATGACTACCAGTCACTTAAAGGAACAAATCGCAACGAAAAAAGGCTCTAATACGGACAGGCTAACTAAATAATTGATACGTCATACATTCTAATATTTGGTACTTATTTAAGATCTATTTTAACGCAAGAGTTGTGCTTATGTTTTATTTACATTGTTTAGCAAGAAAGTGTTTTTTCCTCTTTCATATTGCATCAATACAGTGGCGCCCCCTCAAGAAGGGGGGGATGTCCAGGGTCGAATTGAGTGTGAGTGAGTGAATATTAACGTCTCACTGTTCAGCTACACGCGGGCTTTTGGCGACGGACCACGTAATTTTGAACCATGGTCAAGTGACGTGGACGACACCTGAGCTGGCACCCCCTCTCCTAACTACCACACCACGCCAACGGGAGGACGTTTCAGCTCTCGACAGATTTAGCGTGCATCGTTGCCCTACACGGCGGGACTTTAGTGGTATTGGGCTCGAACTCGTGACAAAGCCAGCCACGATCCGAGTCCACCATTTCGGTATCATGCTCCAATAAGCCACCCAACATATTTTTTTGATTTTGTCGATTTTCGGGAACAAAAACAATACAAAATTAATTATTGAATAAATAATTAGCAATAATTGATAAAATTAATTATTAATAACAAATGCATAATTAAATTTTACTTAATACATACATAGGATTATAAGCAATCGGAAGAAAAATCAAGGGCAATGGGGAGTATCCGGACCCCTAGGACCCCCTCCCCCTTATGTGGGCCACCGCACAAAGAAGTATCTATGTGAGAAAACCACTCTCTAACTTTTAAAAATATTCCAAACACGAATATAACTGGTTTTTTTAAAAAATGTCGAAGATGGGGGTAAAAAAGGTTACAATTATTATGTATACACAAGACATATAAGAAATAACATACAAAAACTATTGTAATAATGTAGAGTTCGAGTCATATATAATGCCATTGAAGACCACCCTCCTTGCAGAATAAAATTTTTAAATCTTTCGAGTTCGAAAAAAGTTTGGAGAGTGAGATACCAACATCATGTCTTGACCGAGGTTTGAAATCACGAGGTCAGTCGCCAACAGCCCTTGTGTAGCTTCAAAGGGTGTCGTTTATAAACAATTAATTCAACCCACATTTGCATATATGCTAATCAACAAAAGAACGCTATGCGCGAGAAAAACGACCTTAACTTCACTCGCAGGGTATCTCATACCCAAGGGTGTTTACATTATGTTTTTACCGTGAAATTTGCATACAAAGGTGAAAAAGGAAGAAAAGTAGGAAATATATGTTTATTACACTTTTCACACTTAAACTTAGCTTTTCTGTTCTTTTTATTAGGACATTCAGTATATTCTTTATACGCTCCTTTAGTCTTCGTTGCGAGTGAGTGCGATATTTTCACTGGATCTTAGTTTTTTTTTTTGTAAGGTATCCGACTGCGTTCGGAACCGTGATTTTGAAAAAGCGCATAAATAGATAATTTTCATGATATTTAGTGTCACTTAGATTAGAATACATGTATAAAATTGTTTTAAGAACATTTTGACAAAAAAAAATTGTTTAAATACAATATTTCGGCAAAAAATTAACTTAGAATAACCTTTTTTCAAAATGTTCTCATTTTGTGACAAATGCTTCTATTATAATAATATTTTGCCTGTATATAGCTCAGACCTCTGTACAGAGGCTCAACTATGATTTTGGAAAAATTCACATTATTTTCAGAGTTACAACCCATTAAAATAATTATCGGCGGTTTTTTCTTAAAATTTCTTCCCTCTGTTGTAGTAAAACATGCACAAATCCACTTCTAAGTTATATATTTCAAAAATTCTAGTTGAGCCTCTGTACATATGTCTGAGCTATATACAGGGAAAATATTATTATAATAGAAGCATTTTTGAAAAAGGAGAATATTTTTAAAATGGGTCATTCTATGTTCATTTTTTGTCAAAATGTTGTACTTAAATAATTTTTTATTGTAATACTATTCTTAAAACAATATTTTATGTACATTTTCTAATCTAAGTGACACTAAATATCATAAATATTATCGATTTACACGCTTTTGCAAAATCACGGTTCCGAACGTAGTCGGATACCTTAAATTTCGTTAAAGCATTGCTTGCTGGTTCTGTTAATCAAAATGTAAAACACTTCAGAAATCAGCGTCTGGGTCGATGTTTAGTAGGTGGTTTCTAACGAAATAATGTGAGCATTTACTGCGGCAACGTTCAACAACATAAAAAACATTGTCATAGGTTAGAGCAATTACATTTTCTAGCCATTGAATATGATAGGGTCATTTTTATCAATGAGGATAATTACTCCCTCAGATAAATTATCTGAACAGATTTCAGTAGAGGAATCATACTTGCTATTATACTTTTCGTCATTCGATTCTTCCTCGTCATCCCCGCAAAGAGAATTTCTTCATCCGAAATACTGTTGTACTATATATATATATATATATATATATATATAAATACTGTATCTATTAAATTACTTAAATATCACATTTCTTCATCATAACTACAATAATGCGTCATTGCATAAGAAAGATTTTAAAGCGTGCTCATGCATTTAGAACTGTACCGGCGATTCACGTGCAGGGTATGACAACCCGAAGAGGCGGTATCCAAAAATATACCTTTAGAATTCGCCTTCAAGCTAAGACCCCTCAAAGGATATGCCCTTAAAATCAGCTGCATGAGAAACTATTCATTTTCCGAAAAAGGTTTAGATGGAGTCTTGAAAGAAGTTAGGCGGTGGGTATGACATACTCTGCTCGTGAAGTGCCGGGTTAATGTTTGATTGAGTAAAATTATTTCTCTTTCTCGCGGTGCAGTTAGCGACAGATTATCGTATTTAAAAAGGCTGAATTTTTAATGTTAATTTTTGATGAGACAATCAATCTGAAATAGCAATTTTTATTGAGTGACTAAAGATAAATTTGTGGTGTTGTATTTTTTAATTTACGCAATATAATTTTATTAATTTTTTAACTGTGTACTGAATGTGATTTCTTTTGTTTTAAATTGAATTTAATTGGCAACTGGTGATGGACCGCGTAATTTTGAACCCGGTCAAGTGATGAGAAAGACACCTGATTTGATATCTCACTCTTCTAATTTCTACACCACGCCACATGAGGACTTTCAGCTTCAACAGATTTAGTGTACATCTCCATATACGGCGGGTCTTGAGGGACCATGATTTGACAGAAACAACAACCGGTCAGGAGTTCGTGATTAAAATAGAAATTATGAAGGCCAGGTGAGAAATTATTTTAAACCAATCTGTACCTCATCAGTTATATATATAAACTCATCTTTTTAACCTCTCAATAGTTTTCCTGTATTCTATCTTTAATTCTGTTCATCCTTTACATACACTCATGTCCATAAATTAAGGATAATGAAGTTCAGGCAAAGAAAGAGACAGAAGCAAAACAAATACGACTTATTTGTAAAGTCTATTTATTAAACAAAAGGTAAATAGCAAAAAAGATGCTATATGTTTGACATAATTAATAAAAATTGCGATTTTTACTCCCTGGAGCAAATTTAAAAAAAAGAACCTATTTACAAAAAACAGTATAACATGGTTAGTATGAGGGTTAATACGAAGTACGTCCCCCGGACGATGCAATACAGGCCTTACAACGCCTAGGCATGCTGACTATCAAATTATCAATCTGATCGTGGGGAATATTACACCACTCATCAAGCAATGCCCTCCGAAGTTCCGGTAGACAGGTGGGAGGGGATTGACGGGTTGCAATTCGTCGGCCAAGTATATCCCACACATGCTCTATTGAATTCAAGTCCGGTGAGTATGCTGGCCAATCCATACGGGTGATATCCTCCGATTGAAGGCATTCGTCTACAATGTTTTTACGGTGAGGATGGCCGTTTACATCCATAAACAGAAATTCAGCCCCCATGGCACCCCGAAACAAACGTACATGTTGTTCCAGAATGACATCCCGATAGATGTGGCCTGTCATCGTTACACTCTGAACATGCAGGTCAGTTCTGGGACCAAGAAAAATTCCTCCCCAAACGAGCCAGCCTGCACCACCGTAACGGTGTCGTTCAATGGTGTTCTCTTGATGGTAACGGGTACCTGGCGCTCTCCATATTAAAGTCCGGTGAGAATCAGACTGCAAACTAAACCTGGACTCGTCGGAAAACATCACACAAGACCACTGTTGTGGTGTCCACAATGCATGCTCTCTACTCCAGGTTAATCGCAGGTGACAGTGAATTGCGGTAAGTGGAACACATCTGAGAGGCCTACGAGCATATAGACCAATGTGCCCTAAGCGTCTGTACACGGTCTGCCTTGAAACTGTCGTACCGGTAGCTGAAGAGAGCTGACGAGACAGGTCTTATGCTGTGCTTCGTCTTTTTCTTTTGGCAGTAACTGCCAAATATACCGGTCCTCATTCGGCGCTGTAACTCGGGGGTCACCTGTGCTGTAACATCTACTCACATTACCATCATCTTGGAATCGTTGCCAAAGCCTGGAGATGACACTCTGGGCGATTCCAAGTTCCTCGGATACTTCCAGCTGGGTACGTCCACATTTCAGTCATCCAATAATTCTACCACGTAAAAAATCCTCCATATGCTTCCTTTGTGCCATAACTATGCGGTTATTGCACTGAAAGGCTTTTAAAGCGCTTCTGAACAATTTTACTTGACGGATGATTTTGATACCAGGAATCTAGGATGCGTCAGCATCCTTCTATCCTCTATCTGGAATTCTGATGTTTTTGGTTTTGCGAACTTGGCTTTGGAGAGTGGGGCGTGGCTTCGGGAGAGGAGAACCAATGGTAGTGCAGGAGGCGTTGGCTATGGAAGTGATCTTTTCATTCCAGTTTAGTCACTCGAAGGAGTAAGACGCAATGGAAAATTTGTCCGATGATCAAAGCGTTATAATGGAGGAGGAAATTGATCCTCAAAATATCACCGATGAGCAGAAATGCAACAACCTTAAAAGCATTGACAAGCAGATAAAAATCTTTACTGCACGAAAAGACTATATTCGTACAATGCTGAACATTGAAAAGAGCATTCCTGGCCCTACGAACGAGACCTCCCAGAAGCTGGAAGCTGAAGCCGCCGGTCTGGACGAGAAGATCAGAGCCCTTGAAGGTAATATGCTTGAGTTTTTACCTTGCCCAGTACCTTTATGTGCTCATAATTTTAAATACAATAAGAATAATAAAAAACGAACCGCCGAGCCTATAGTTAGGCCTTCTAAGTTAACGGCTAAAATTAATGAAAACAAATTGGATGTTGAAGACTTTAAAATTCCGCGGAAAACGGCGAAAAGTAATACCGTTCCCAAGGATAATATTAAAATTAATTCTAAAAATAAATTTGCAGCCCTCAACACTGCAAACGATGACGTCGAGGATGTCACCCCTGCTGCCCCTAAAGTTAAACCCGTGATGATGAAACTCTTTCCCGAGTATAATCTCATACTTCAAGAAATTCATCGAACTCACCCTACTGCCACCAATACCCATATCGGTGGATATATTAAGATCCAAGCGGAATCTTCCGACCACCACAGAGAAATTACCCAATTCCTCACTGACAAGGGATGCCAGTACTATGTTACTGACCCCCCTGCAAATCGACCACTCAAGCTGGTCATTAAAGGCCTTCTGGCCACCACCGAGCCCGAAGAAATTAAAAAAGACCTTATTGATCAAGGTATCAAAATTGAAAAAATCGCGCAGTTGCGCCAATTTAAAACAAAAAGTCCCCTTCCCATCTTCATGATAGAGATAACCTGGGACGAAAATGTCGACGACATTTTCAAAATCCGTAGTTGTCTCTACATGCAAGTAAAATTCGATCCTTTCCGCAAAAATTCAAGACCAACGCAGTGCTACAACTGCAATTTTTTCCACCATGCTAGCCAAAATTGCAGCATGAAAACGCGCTGTCTGAAATGCGGCGGTGGCCACAGGACCGGTCAGTGCGAAATCAAAGAAAAAATAATTAATCCGACGTGCATAAATTGCAACGCTCAAGGCCACATGGCCTCCTCCACTGAATGTCCCCTCTTCCCTAAGCCGAGAAAGGGTAAGGGTCAATCGCAAAAAGAAAATAAAAAACGGAACGAAAACACCCAGGAAAATTCCGCTTTTATTACCCCCGGCTTGAGCTTCGCTCAAGTTACTTCGGGCCAAAATTCTCAACAGAGGGCAGCACGAGGAAGTGACTCTTCGACGTCCAACTCAGATAATAAAAACAAAAATAAGAGTTTTAACTCGGAAACTCTTAATCATATCAATTGCCAGGGCGGAGATTTCTCCTTCCTCGAGGCAATATTTGAAATGAAGAAGATCTTTGATCTTTTTCCTAATCTTATCTCGGAGATGAAGAAATCTTCAAAATGCACTGACCCCACAGACAAACTCCAATGTCTGCTTAAAGGTATCTGTACCTCAATATCCTCAATAGATCTTAATAATGTCTAATTCTTTTTTCGGCCTATCAATATTCTCCTGGAACGCTGACGGAGTGAGATCGCGCATTGTTGAGATGCGCGATTTCATTGATAAGCACTCCCCTGATTTATTTTTGATACAAGAAACTCATCTGAGACCAGAATACTCTTTCAATATTCCGAACTATATTTGTTACAGGAACGACAGGACCGGCTCAACCAGAGGTTGGGGTGGTACTGCGATCCTCATTAAAAGATCGATTCCCCATTTTCATGTTCCCCCCCTCCCCCCCTTACAGGTGTTGAAGCAACTCTCGTTGCGCTCACCCCAGATCAGGAACCTTTCTTGGTAGCCTCTATCTATGCCCCACCAAATCAAATTACAGAAACTTGGGAGCCGACCTCGACGGTATTTTCAAAATTTTTAAATCGGCATTTTTAGCCGGTGATTACAATGCTAAGCACACCTCTTGGGGCTGTAATTACAGCGACCCCAGAGGTAATTATCTACTAAGATATATAACAAACAATAACTTAGATCTAATTGCTCCCCCCACCCCAACTAGATATGGAACGGACTCCGCTTCCACTCTAGACTATGCACTGATTAAAAATTTAATTTGGCCCTGTACTGCTGATTCCATTCCGGAACTCAGTTCTGACCATAATCCGGTCAGATTTCACTTTCCAAGAACTTCCAATTTTGCTATCCCCCCTCCCCAATTAAATACTACCTGGAGCATCTTCACTAAAATACTCGCAAATTCTGATAACTTTTTTCTCCCGATTGCAAATTCTACCCACGAGATCGACTCCCAAGTCAGCAACCTCACTGATGAGATCCTAAATGCGCACGCAAGTGCCTCTCGTCCTTTCTACCACACGGAACAACCGTACGTGCAGGGTGAGCTAAAAGAGCTATTCAAGGAACGAAACAAAGCCAGGAAAACCTGGCAACATACAAGACACCCACAACATAAAACAGAATTAAACAGATTACAAAATGCTATTAAAAGAAAAATTTATCATTACAGACAACAGGCATGGGAGGATAATCTTTCTACCCTGAATGCTGAGGACAATTCCCTTTGGGGGGAATTGCGAAAGCGTTCAGGAAGAAAACCTCCCCGATTTCCGCCCTTAATGGCCCCACTGGTATTGCTCTCAGCGATACAAACAAAACTGAAGTAATTGCTCATTCGCTCGAGAAGCAATTTCACCTCAATGACATTCACAACCCACGCAAAGACGAGATCATCACCAGCGTTGTTGATGCATACATAGACTCGAATATTAACAATACTGATATCATCCCCCCACTCTCCCATCTGAAATTATTCAGATCATTAAAAAGATTAAAATCAAAAAGTGTCCGGGGAGAGATGGGATCACTAACAAAATGCTTAAAAAATTACCGCGCCTCACTATTTTCAAGATTACTAACATTATTAATAATATGCTAACTTTAAGATACTTTCCTATGTCTTGGAAGACTGCGGTTGTTATTCCGATCCTAAAACCAGGTAAAAATTCGGCTTTGGCCGAATCCTACAGACCAATAAGTCTACTTCCTGTCCTTAGTAAACTGGCTGAAAAAGTGATTTTAGCCAGACTCAACGACCATCTCGAAAGAGAAAATATCCTGATTCCGGAGCAGCACGGGTTCCGACCTCGTCTCTCCACCTCACATCAACTTCTCAGAGTCGTTGAGTTTATTAAGGAAGGAAACAACAAAGATGAATGCACGGCCGCGGTCTTCCTTGATATTCAAAAAGCCTTTGATAGAGTATGGCATACTGGCCTACTCTTTAAATTAATCACCTATAAAATTCCGCCCCATCTTATTTACCTGTTAAATTCCTATATCTCTGATCGCTCCTTCACTGTAAAAATTAACAGAACCTTCTCGCAACTTAAAAAGATTAACGCTGGGGTGGCCCAAGGGTCAATTCTGGCACCAACTCTCTTTAACCTCTACGTTAATGATATTACTAAAAATTCTAATACCATAATTTGCATGTATGCAGATGATACAGCCATACTCAGCAGACACAGAAACCTCGACACACTAGTCGAAAATATAAACGAACATCTTGCTCACCTGGAGACCTGGTTCTCCGTGTGGAAGATTGCCTTAAACTCTTCCAAAACGGAAGCGGTTTTCTTTTCAAAAAGGAAACCTCCCCCTGAAATTACTCTACAAAATCAAAGAATACCCTGGTCTCAACACACCAAGTATCTTGGAGTCATCGTTGATAAAAACCTCACTTTCCGACAACACATAACATATATTAGAGATAAATTTAAAGATACCACGCGTAAACTTTACTCCCTTATCTGCAGAAAGTCTAAATTGAGTAGACATAACAAACTGCTTATCTACACTCTGATCATGATACCATTACTTACCTACGCCTCCCCTGTTTGGGGACATGCAGCAAAAACTAATATAAATTTACTTGAAACTGCTCAAAATTTAATTATAAGACAAGTTTGCAATGCTCATTGGTATATGCGAAATAAAGATCTAAGAATAGCTTGCAATATACCAACTATCCGACAGACCATACGAAAACTAGCTATTAACTTTTTCAATAATATAGACGACTCTGAAAATGCTTCTATAAATGAAATCTCCCCTACTTCTCCCACTTTTCTGTGAAAAGACCAAGAGACATCTTGGTCAATCCAGATTTCATTTAATTTATTTACTTTATTTATTTTTCCCCTTTTTATTTTATTCTTTAATTTTTATTTTCTATCTCACTGCAGTCCAACTTCGTTGAACTGCAGATGCTCTCTGATTGGCTATTCCCCCTATATCACATTAGCCGAACTTTTTGCTCGGCCAATCAGATCACCTCCTCTTTTATTTTCTGACTTGGATCAAAAACCAAGATCACTTTCCCGCGCTTTCTGATAGACAGTTTTTGCTGCACTCGGATTGGCTAGGATATCTCTGCCCACTTTTCTCGCACTTTCAATGATTTTTTCACTGTTTTTAAAGTTAAATTTTTAATAGTTATTTTAATCTCACATCCAAGTAATTTATATTTTTAAAATCTACGGAACTTTCTTATTACTAAACTGATTTATTCCTAAAACTGGGCAATGGTAGAACTCGTCAAAGGCATATCAAAAATTACCCGATAGGAGGTTAGAGGCCGACAGGCCTAGGCACTCCATCCAGTTCATCAACGATCAAGTGATCTTTGATTGTAGGATGGTAGTGAGCTTGTTAAAAGTTAAATCATGTACTTTGAGATAGAAAGTGAATTTAAAAATTGAAAGGATAACTTAGAATAATAATTGAAATTTTTTAAAATATTAAGGAGAGAAAATAAGTATTAAAAATATGAAAAGGGGGAATTAAGAATTTAAATATTGTTCATGATAGCTTCTGCCAGAAGGCAGGTTTTTTCTTCGTCTGAGTTTGCAGTTTTGAATTTTGAAAGTAGGTCGAGAATTTGGGGTTTTTTCTTAACTAAATTAGAGATTGTATTGAATAGTTCCAATACTTGAGAAAAATCCGAGCTGTTAATTTCTTGGGTAAGGAATCCACTGGAAGAGTTTTCCTTTTCATTTACAGTCAAATTTTCGATTTTGGGAGGGGTCTGGCTGGGGATTTCTCCACTAACGACGTTAGCGAAGGAAATTCCCTCTTTTGTCCATTTACTGGAAAAGTTTTTTCTTGCAATCGGGTTGGAAAAGGCTGCGCCTTTTTTAGGTTGGGGGAATTTGGGGCATTTTGTATAACATGCCGAGTGACCGAAGTCCTGGCAGTTAATACAAAACGGGTTCTCTTGTCGCTCTTTGATATGACAATTTCTAGTTGCGTGGTCTTTGCCGCATTTAAGGCATCTTGGTCGCATATAACAGTTCGCGGCTGTGTGATAGAAGTTATTGCAGTTGAAGCATTGGGTTATTCCTCTAACGAGGTAACCCTCAACTTTCACCTGCAAATAACCCAATTTTTTAATGTCGAAAATTTTGCTATTGTAATCATTTCTTGGGAGTATTATTAGAAAATATGGGAGGGATTTTTTAGTACGTTTAGAAGTTAATTGCGTGCAGCTGTCAATTTTGAATCCTATGTCTTTTAAGTCATTAGTAATGTCAATTATTTTGGAAGAATTAGGGAGGCCTTTAATAACGGCTTTAATTGGTTTTTCTTTTTGTCGTTTAAGTATGTAAAATTCAAAATCATTATTCGCTTCAAGGAAGTGTTTTAGGTTTCTATATTCCTCGTGGTCAGTGGAAAACATTTTAACAACGTCGTTTGCGATTCTATTACGCAAGTTGGGGAAATTATCTGAGATACATTTAATTTGTTCTCTAAAGTTTTCTTTAATTTTGAGCATTATATGGTGGGGGGGGGGGAGTAATTTTAGGTGTAACTACCTCAGTAGTTACTTTTTCAGTCTGGGGAGGATGTTCAACATCCTGTTCTAAGTCAGAGAAACTATTATTTGTTTCAATGTGGTCATGGGCCAAGGTCGAAGAGATCGGTCTGGCCGTCTTTTTGGGAAAGATAAACTCTTCCGTAGAATCCTTACCTTTCTGTTTACGCTTTTTGCTGAATTTTTTCTTTGATTTACTATTGGTTTTAATTTTATTTTCAATAGCAGGAGGGGAGGGAACAAAATTAGTTTCCTCTTCTACCGAGGTAGAGGGAATCTTGTGATCCTGGCAGTCTGAGATAGTACATGGTGGGAGGGTTTTAAGCTCACTTACCATCTCCTTCTTTCTCCTGATCATGGCCTGGGTGCTAGAGTAGTATAAGTCCATGAATGAATTTCCTGGGCTGGGTGAACGTCCGTCCATCCCATGAATCGATGAATGTAGAGCTGAGATACCTGTGACGGTATCTCTAAGTTTCTCGCAGGCGGAAACTTGATCAAATTTTGTCGGCGAAAGTTCCATGTTATCGCTTGATTCGCTCATGGTAATTCGAGAGGTCGTGGAGCTCGCAGGTGCGTGGTCTTCGTAACAATTTTACTTCTTTGCCACCATTCCTTATATGCCCCTCTCTTACACTCTCGTCATTGTGACGTACTATCCGCGCCATCTGGTGGTTTCCTGTAATTTGCATATTCTTCTTGAAGATGTGTGTGATAATTCTACAGGTGAAATTTTTATTTTAGAGTTCAATTTCTCTGTGTGATTCTGAATTATCCTTAATTTATGGACATGAGTGTATATCAAAGTACAGTAAGTAGAACCTCGTTTTGTGTGGTCTTTATTTATGCGATTTTATTTTTGTGCAATTTTATTTGTGCGATTTAATTTTTGTACGATTTTTTTTTGTGAGATCTTTTTTTTTATGCGGTATATGAATTTCAACGGTTTTGGTGCCCCTGTAATATTTTCTATCAATGTATATTACACTTCAAGACGCTCTGCTCATTGGTTATAAACAGTCTCTCCACAATGCAAGTTCCATTCCTTTCTCTCAACGCACTAGCAACACGCACTTGATTGGAGACGTAACTTTCAATAGCAGTGACATTATCAATAATTTGATAGATTATGAAGACGGACATGAAGAACCCGATTCTTTGACAGCGGATACAAAATATGGTGTGATCCAGCTTTCCATCAAATCGGAAAAGCATTTTCTTAAAATAGATAGTATTTCGAAAGGAGTTTGAAATATCAAAAAGAACTTCGATTATGTATATATGGTTATCGTGACGTTTACAAGCAACTGACCATCGTCACAAGAACTTATCACTTACTTTATGTAGTGCCAAAGAATAAATCAATTGAAATTGTAACTTCAAGTGACGAAAGCGATTTTGATCGAATTCATCACAGGAAGATGCGCGCTTTGGATTGCGATGAGTAGCAATGATTTATGTAGGAGCATTTTGAAAATTTCTTCGTGTATACAATGAGAAATTAAATGTTTTATAAATATTTCCATGTGGAATTTAATTATTTAATTTGTTTGGAAGTACTTTCTCATAAATTTCATAAGTAATTGACATTTCTTAAGAGCAACTTTTTTTATGCGATCCCTTTCCATCGCATAAGAAAACTTTTTGTAGTATGTCGACAAAATTGTTTGTTATATGTAAGTATTTAAGAAACTTTCGAATATATTTTCTTGTGCGATTTCTTTTATGCGGTCCCTATCTACCACACAAAAAAAGGTTTTTTACTGTATTTATAAAATTACCTGGAGTTGGGTGGGGGGGGAGAAATTTTTTCATTTATCTCTCTCTCTTTCTTTTGAATATTGTGACATAAGCACGTATAATAATAATTTGAAAATAATTAATATAAAAGCCCTCTTAATGACCTCTGCACAACCAATCATAGGTTTAATTGGTAATTCAGCTAAAAAGGGGGGAGGAGTCATACAACATATGTCGCGTTTCATTTTCAATATATATATATATATATATATATATATATATATATATATATATATATATATATATACACTGCTGGACAATTGCTAAGGACGGATAACACTATCATCCATAGCAACCACAAAATTGAAAGGAAGCAAAATGTGGAAAATTAGAATAAGTGCGGGATATTAGTAAGAAGAAGTATGAGTATATGCAAATTTTTTCCCACGTCTGTTCATCACGTGATAGCGTTCATAAGAGCTTTAAAGGTTTTGACGCGTGTGGACAGTTGTTGTTTCAAGTCAAAATTTTACAGGAAAGATTTAATAGACGAACTTAAAATTTTTGGCATGTCTTCTCGACATCACATAGATGATTTTATGCGTGGCCGAATTATTGGAAAGATCGAAGAAGGGTGAAAAATAACAGATGTTGCCAGGGAGTTCGACATCGCTCACAGCGTTGTTTCACGGCTGTGGAAGTCATTTAAAACTACTGGAATGTGTAGTAGACGGCACGGGGAGGTCGTGTTAGAAGTACGACGCCTGCAGAAGACAGATATATCGTCCTATCAGCAAAAGGAACAGGTGCACCACAGCTCAGCAGGTGGCAAATCAGTTTCTTGCTGCCTCAGGAAAGCAGATCTCCCGAAAAACGGTTGCCAGACGTTTGAGGGGAGGAGGACTATACGCACGCAGACCTGTTGTGTGTGTCCCATTGACCAGACAGCACCGTACTGCCCGTTTGCAATGGTGTCGTGAGCATCATAGTTGGACTGAACAGGACTGGGCATGCGTACTATTCTCAGATGAGAGTAGGTTCAGTCTGTCATCGGATTGTAGACGCCAACTGATCTGGCGCGAGAGTGGTAATGCTTATCGTGCAGAAAATATCCAGGAAAATGACCGATATCCGACATGCAGTATCATGGTGTGGGCTGGCATCATGATCAATGGCCGCACGCGCCTACATGTGGTTGCGAATGGGACTATGATGGGCCAACGATACATTGATGAAGTTCTACTTCCTCATGTTCGTCTTTTCCGTGGTGCTGTCGGTGATAAATTTGTTTTTATGGACGACAACGCAATATGTCATCGAACACTCGCTGTTCATGATTGTCTAGACAGAGAGGGTATTCAACGCCTCGTATGGCCAGCGCGTTCTCCAGATCTAAATCCCATTGAAAATGTGTGGGATGCTTTGGGGAGGCAAGTTTCTGGTCGAAACTATCCTCCGACAAACAAGAACATCCTCATCCGTGCACTCACAGAGGGATGGGATAAATGGTCTCAACAGCTGCTGGATAATGTTGTGCAAAGTATGGTACGACGTGTGGAATGTTGCATCTCACTCCACGGTGGACATATCCCGTACTGATACCTTTCTTTAAGGTGCCTGCTGACTTTTAGATGCATTGTTCCATTTCTCCGTACGCAGATCAAATGAACATTTTTTTTCTTTCAGATGTTTCACAGCTTTTGTACTTTCCAGAACAATAAATATTCTTTATTCTAATGTCTGAACAGTGTGGCAACTATATTTTATCCTACTAGGCATCATGTCTCGCTTAATGTTATGCTACATAGCAATTTGTGATCCGTCCTTAGCAATTGTCCAGCAGTGTATATATATATATATTTAATTTAGTGAAACGTTAAAAGCATTTAAAATCTTTTTTAGAAGTTATTTTTATACTTTGCAAGCAATTTTTGTATAAATAAATGTAAAATAAAAGCAAAATAAAGAGCGATTGGTAAAAAAAAAAAAAAAAAAAAAAAAATTCAATGAGCCAGAAGAGTGGTCCTCGACCCTTGGGCCGGTACCGGTCAGTGGATCAAATGGCACCGGGCCGCTCAAGGAGTATTCAGTTATTTCTATTGTATTTACTGTGGTGTATTTCTCTCCGACTTGTGTAACTTTCCATATAAATCATTTTATATTCCATGTTAAATCACTCTATATTCATTTTTAGTGCAACTGTGTTTTGTTCTGAGGGCATATTTAAATACAATTAAATTAAAATTATTAAATCAAAATAATCTAAAATATAAACAATCAACTCCTCACCCTCAGCGGGTCGCGGTAAAATTATCAAATATTGGCCGGTCCGCGGAGATAAAAAGGTTGGGTATCACTGAGCTAGAATATTTCCCTGGAACTGATGAGCTCAAAATATATAGACCTCTGCAGTAACAATATATTGTTAATGTGTTCACAAGACACTTTTTTATACTTCGGTTTCATGGCTGCTATTTTATTTTACTGAAAAACAACTTAATGATTTTGGATAAACATTTTTCAAAAAAAAAAATAAATAAATAAATAATTCAAAATTAGATTGCGTTTTTTTTAATGTTTAACTAAAAGAATGATTTAAGCAGCGGTCACTAAAGTGGTGGTCCACGAGAAAATTTTACTGGTCCCTAGAAAAATGTGGAATATACTTACTCATCGCGTTAAGTTATGTTTTAAAATGCATTGATAACATAATTCAATTCATAACAATACCTGAAAAGTTATAAAAACGCTACTTCACAGAATAACGCCGCGGTAAATAAGTCGTTCTACTGTAGCTACTTGTTTTGTCTCGTCTCATTTCGCACTCTTCTAATGTTTCACTCTCCTGTATATCACATGCGTATATCAGTTGCTGTAACAACATTGGATCCAAATATCTTATCCTAATCTTATTCAAGTAAGCAGGAACATCGATCACACACTAGGAATGTATATTGTTAAAAGTTTGATATACTTAAGCCATTCTTTAATTGTTTTGTTTTTACAGTTTTTGTTTATTTTATTTATATTATTATGGTTTATTAATAAAGTTTTCATAATTTGGTTACAAGTAATAAATAGTTTCATTTTAATAACTAGGTACATTTTATGTGTGCTCTTAGATAACAATTTTTTTCTAAATATATTTAACACTTAATAAATCATATTAATGGTCCACGGGATTTAAATTATAAATTTACTGGTCCGTGAAGTTAAAAAGTTTGGTGACCACTGATTTAAGGGTGCAATAAATGCCGAAGTTTACATTTGCCAACTGTACTAAAGATTTCCATCCAAGAACCAGGATTGCTTAACAACTCAATCTTTTATCATTTTTCACCATTTGTGGCATCTCTGCTCAGACGCATTGCCAAGATACCGAGAATCAGCAAGTACCGGGAATGGGCATTCGATTATCGATTTTCAGGTTGGCACGTGTTGAACCGTGTCACATCTTTCTGAAAGGTATTTCGTACGAAAATTCTTAAACAAGTTAAATAAAAATTAGAATAAGCAATTACAAGTTCTCGGATTTTGTGAACCTTTGATTTTTTTAAAAATTTGTTAGAAAATATATATTGGATTCTACACAATTATGTTTTTTTTTATTCGCATACGTTTTTATAATTACTCTATATCTTGAGCATAGGTCATTGTTCAATTTTTTTTCTGATAATTTGGGAATGGGAGGAGGAGAGGGGGATTGATTTTAAGAATTATTTTTTGTGTCCTTTTCGTGGGTTGTTAAATCTTTTCTTTCTTTTTCTTTCTTATTATTTTAGAACCGTAAGAATTTTTTAAGACTTGTTCTGTAAAACAAAAACAAAAAAAAAAAAACCCTCAGGGTTTTTTTTTTTGCTGAATGTTTATTATAAATAATTCGCGGATTTACATTTTGTCTTCGTTTTCTATTCGTTTTTAATTCAATAGAATATGTTTTAAATATTTAATCAAAAAACTCCCATTGAATATTACTAATTTTAGCCATATTTAATAAAATTTCCAGATAATTAATTTAACTCCTGATAAATACTTCGTATAATTAAATAATTACTTCATCTTCTCAAGTTTTGTGCCTAAATATTTTTTAAATAGATTCATTGTCAACATTCACTTGATATTTTAGTTTTTTCTCTCTTTGTGATTATAGTACAGATATTTTATAAAATAATAATTTTTTTTTCCTACAACGTATTTCAAGCTCCTGCATAAGCTAAAACTCATTATAAAATTCTTATTTGAATGATAGCATAACTTTTAATCATATTCAAATTACTAAATCTAAAGAAAAACTTAACATAGATACAAAAGATTAAATCTGTTCAATACAGACGATAATGAAACAAATAAAAGCAGCAATTAGCCCAGTGATCATGGTCACGATCTTGTGACCGACGAGTCGTCAGTTCGAGTCCTGATGCCTTCGAAGACTCGCCATGGAGAGGGACTGATGAATTTTAAATCTATCTAGGCTCGAAATCATCCCGTTGGCGTGGTGTGAAAGTTAGGAGAATGGGGTACCATCTTAATTTCGTCCTCGTCACTTGACTGGGGCTCAAAATTACGAGGTCCGTCAAACTTGTAATTTAACCCTTTATCTACCGACGGTACTTATAAGTACCACTCACTTTAAAATAACATAGAATAACCAATTTTACGAATAGTCTGATAATACTTAGCAGGAATATTCTTTGAAATCCACTCTTTCAAGATATATGGCAGCACGGGTTCTATGATGAGTGTTTTAGCGGGGAAGGCGAATAGTTTTATAACAGAAATTGTGTTTTCAGCTGACGGCGTTTTCAGCGGATTGCAAAGAGTGTCATTTTTGTCCCGATTTAAGTGTCTTATTTTTATTTATTTTTTTGTATATTAATGAGCACATTAGAAAACGATTTGACTCTTTATTTTAAGTAAACAGTGTATATGATTAATTTTACAGTGGAATATTGTCACGGAGTTCGAAAGAAGCACACAGTTCAATTAAACAAACAATTAGATTTATTCTAACGCTGGGAGCTCGATACAACACTGGACTGAGAACATGCCCAACTGGCGATGAACTCTGCTTTTATACACTTCGGAATATTCGAGAAATACCCAGTATGCACTCTAAAGAATGATCTGGATTCATCTAGAACCTAGAGAAACAATACATTAAAAACGAGAACAAAATTCCAGTCTTTGGATAAATCTGCCGGGGCTGGGATTCGAACCCGAGACCTGAGGAAGTTCAGTCCAACGCTCTGCCAACTCGGCTATCGGGACTTGGTATCGGGACTTATGCGTGCGGCATTGCTCCCCTCAAAAGAAGACAGCGCCCCGCTGTCATTTTGTTCAAGGGTCTTTATTCTGGAACGAGTGATGGGTCCTTTGTATGATTCTTTGGGAGGAATATCCTCGGTTTCGATTTGCTCGGCGGGATCATGGTACGGTTTCATACGCAGTACATGGACAACTTCTCTTAGTTTTCTTTTTCGTGAAGCAGGATCAAAATCTTGTACTTCGTAAGTCACGGCTGATAAACGGCGTAGCACCTGATACGGTCCGAAATACCTTCTTAAGAGTTTTTCGGAGAGACCGACTTTTCTCACTGGAGTATAAACCCATACGAGATCTCCGGGAGCGTAGGATACCATTTGGTGTTTGGAATCGTAACGTCGACGATCTTTGTCTTGAGCTCTCAGAGTGTGCACTCGGGCTAGCTGTCGTGATTCTTCGGCTCTGGCTGCTATCTTGGTGATGTTATTGTCATCAAAATCGTTAGGACAGAATGGTAGCATTGTATCTAGTGTCGTTTCCGCTTCACGACCATGAAGTAAATAGAACGGCGTAAAACCTGTGGTCTCTTGTTTAGCGGTATTATAAGCGAAGGTTACAAATGGTAGAATTTCATCCCAATTTTTCTGCTCTACATCCACATACATTGACAACATGTCGGCCAAGATCTTATTGAAGCGCTCCGTCAGTCCATTTGTTTGGGGATGATACGCCGTTGTGAAACGATGATCAATGTTACACAAGTCGACGAGAGAGGAAACAAGTCTGGATCGAAAGACGGCTCCACGATCTGTGATAATTACTCGAGGAGCTCCATGCCTGAGGACAATTTCTTCAAGTAAGAACTTCGCTATTTCGTCGACTTCGGCTGTCGGCAAGGCTTTTGTTATTGCATATCGCGTTGAGTAATCCGTGCAGACTATTATCCATTTGTTTCCATGAGCAGACTTTGGAAATCTCCCAAGGAGATCAATTCCAATGCGATGGAAAGGAGCTATAGCTGGAGGGATGGGAACTAAACGTCCAGGTGGTCGTTGAGGAACGGATTTTCTCCTTTGGCACTCCCGACAATGCATGACATACCGAACGACATTTCGGTACATTCCCGGCCAGTAAAATCTCTTGCGAATCCTGTCATAAGTTTTCGCAAAACCAAGGTGTCCTGCGGTGGGGGCGTCATGAAAGTGCCTTAGTATGTCTGCTCGTAGATGTTTAGGAATGACTGGTAACCACAACTTTCCATCTGGATCAAAATTCTTCCTGCAAAGGATACCGTCGATGAATCTGAATTCTTCGTTTTTGGATGAGTTGCTCAAAAGTTTTAATTTCTCAAGGTCTTGATCTTTTTCTGTTCCACCGCAAGGTTCATACTCGTCGTGACTGCTAAAAATTTGTCTGATGTTTCCGTTTCCTCTTCCACTGGATTTCTCGAAAGAGCGTCGGCGTCACTATGCTTCTTACCGGTTTTATATTTTACGTCAAAATCATGCTCTTGAAGTCGGAGGGCCCATCTGGCAAGCCTTCCTGAAGGATCCTTTAAATTCATGAGCCAGCACAAGGAATGATGGTCAGTTACAACAGTAAAGTGTTTTCCGAATATGTACGGCCGGAATTTGTTGGTAGCCCATACGATGGCAAGACATTCCCTTTCTGTGGTGGAATAATTCTTTTCGGCTTTTGTCAGAGTTCTAGAAGCGTATGCTATAACTTTCTCGACATTATTCTGAATTTGTACTAGGACAGCTCCGATACCGTACCCGCTTGCATCAGTATGGATTTCTGTAGAAGCTCTTTCGTCGTACATCCCCAATACTGGATCCGAAGTAAGTGCTTTCTTAAGACTGTTAAATGCTTCCACCTCTTCAGGACCCCAATGAAACTCCACGCCACTTTTCAGCAACGACTGCAAAGGTTCGGCGAGATAACAGAAACCTTTAATAAATCTTCTAAAGTATGAACAAAGGCCAAGAAAACTTCGTATGTCATGTATATTCTTTGGAGTGGGAAAATTTCTTACGGCTTTTATTTTGTCGGGATCGGGACGAACGCCATTACTAGATACAAGATGGCCTAGAATCTTTACTTCTTGGGTAGCAAAAAGACACTTCTTTGAATTTAATTTAAGACCAGCTTCCTGAAGACATTTTAGAACAAGTCTTAATCGTATAAGATGGTCTTCAAAAGTTTCTGAGAACACTATTATGTCATCTAGGTAACAAAGACACATAGTCCATTTAAAATGGCGTAGCAAATTGTCCATCATTCTCTCGAAGGTCGCAGGTGCATTACAGAGACCAAACGGCATGACTTTAAACTCGTATAAGCCTTCGGGGGTAATAAATGCCGTCTTTTCACGATCCGCTTCGTCTATTTCTATTTGCCAATAACCAGATCGGAGATCCATGGATGAAAAGAACTTGGCACCATTTCAGACAGTCGAGCGTATCGTCAATACGAGGCAGAGGATAAACGTCTTTTTCGTGACGCTATTCAACTTGCGATAATCGACGCAAAAACGCCAACTACCGTCTTTTTTCTTACGAGCACAACGGGTGATGACCAAGGACTTTCAGAGGGTTGGACGATACCTTCATCAAGCATTTTCTGAACCTCTTCATGAATGATGCGTCTTTCAGTCGGCGAGACTCTGTAGGCTCGTTGGTTGATTGGAGCATGATCACCAGTAAAAATCCTGTGTTTCACATTCGTCTTCGCGGCTGTCGACTTGTCGGTCTTCGTGAAAAGCCCAGAAAATTTCCGGAGTAGTTCGGATGGCTTGTTTCTCTGTTCGTCACTTAACTCGGGTGACATCATTACCGAACAATTCATCTGTGACTCCGAAGTTTCTTGCTGGTCATCCAAGCAACCTGATGTGTCGGAAATAACACATAGATGCCCTTCATTTAGTGGTTCAGCTTGGCCTATGCACATTCCTCTAGGGATGATTTGGTTTCGGAACTGCAGGTTGGTAACCCAGACATCACTTTTTCCGTTACGATATGTGGATACCATGGACGGTGTAGCAATATTTTTCTCGAAGAGCAAATGTTTGCTGCCGTCTAGAACTACATTTATGTCTCCTCGGATTTGATATCCTGATACTGTTATTCTAGTTAAAGAATGCGGCTTAAGTGTATAGTCTCTGGTGGCATACAAATTCCAGGCGTCAGGCGCTGTGGAGTCTCGACAGATGTCTTCTAGAACAAGTTCATTTTGTCCACAGTCTATAACGGCTTGAGACGCCTCTAAAAGTCCCATCCTAGGATGACGTCATGGCTACAATGTGATAAAACAATAAATTCAAAAGGCAGTTCTCGATTGTTTATACGGACACGTAAAACACATTTCCCTATCGGCCGAACAAAATTTCCATCCGCAACTTTCAGCATAACGCTCTTGGCATCGGCAAACAGAACTTTCTTTAAAAATCGGCGATACTTATCGGATATGACAGAAAACGATGCCCCAGAATCTACTAGAGCACGTATCGGCTTCTTATCTATTATTACGTCTAGTTGGTTACCAGTCATCTTGGCGGTCGACGGAGGATTTCCAGTACAAGCGGCCTCACCTCCTTGGAAGGTCGCTCTGTTTAGTTTTCCTCGCTCCTACGGCCTGGCGACTGACTGGATCGGCGATATGGCGACGGGGATCTGTAACGACGTATTGGGGATCGGCCTCTCGTGGGACTTGGCGTAAAACGGCGAGAAGAGTTTGGTCGGCGTATTTCTTCTTCAGTGCCAACGTCGTCGAAGTTCCGTCGGCGGTTTCGAGAGTTGTCAAAGACAGCCTTTCTCTCTCGGCAGTAGCGCATTACATGTCCAGGACGTCCGCAGTGGAAACAAACAGGTCTGTTGTCAGCCGTTCTCCACACATCTGTTTTCTTGGTTGAGGTGGGAATTTCTGAACAGGAGCTCTGTATTTCCTGGTTACAGTGGCGTATGTTGGTCGTGGTCTAGTTTCTGTAGGTTTTGTCGACACTGGGGCCAAAACCCTTTCAACTTCGTCTTGAACGATCTCTTCTAAGGACTGGGGATTGGAGTCCAAAGATTCTTGCGTCTGGTTAACTAGTCGATGGACTTCTTCTCGTACGATTGTGCGAATAAGAGAGACCAAATCAGTCTCATCCGTCAGGGATGCAACCGGTACGACGTTTGGAAGCCTTTCAAATCTCGGTCGACCAACTCTCTTCTGCTTCATATCTTCGATATAGTTGCACCATTTGATAAAACTTGCTGTGTCGTTGATTTCTCTCGTCAACAGGGCCTGATAAATATCCTCAGCAACACCTTTCATTAGGTGTGACACTTTTTCGTCTTCTCTCATCAGAGGATTTACCTCTTGGCAAAGTCCTAATACACTTTGTATGTAGGACTGTGTACTCTCGCCTGAACGCTGGGCTCGGCATTTTAGTTGTTCTTCTGCCCTTCTGGTATATCTTTGACGGTCACCGAAAAGTCCACTTAGTCCATTTTTAAACGCTTCCCAGGAATCTAAGGCGTCTTCGTTGTTGACATACCACTGTCTCGCAGTACCGTCAAGAAAGAAATAAACGTTAGCCAGGCACATCATGTCATCCCACTTGTTAAAGTTGGCTACTCGATCGTACTCTTTAAGCCATTTGAGAGGGTCTTCCCCAGGCGCTCCTCGGAAGGTCGATGGGCTCCTCCATTGCTGTAAGGAAGGTGTTACTACAGCGGGCTTGGCTTCTTGCTCGGTCGGCATTTTTGTCCTCTTCCTACTATTTTCTTTTAACAGTCCGAATTCGGGGGATAATCCTCTTAACCGGAGGCTCCTGCGAAGGTTGTCGCTATTATCCACGTTTGACGTAATTGTACCCCGCGCCTCCACCAAACTTGTCACGGAGTTCGAAAGAAGCACACAGTTCAATTAAACAAACAATTAGATTTATTCTAACGCTGGGAGCTCGATACAACACTGGACTGAGAACATGCCCAACTGGCGATGAACTCTGCTTTTATACACTTCGGAATATTCGAGAAATACCCAGTATGCACTCTAAAGAATGATCTGGATTCATCTAGAACCTAGAGAAACAATACATTAAAAACGAGAACAAAATTCCAGTCTTTGGATAAATCTGCCGGGGCTGGGATTCGAACCCGAGACCTGAGGAAGTTCAGTCCAACGCTCTGCCAACTCGGCTATCGGGACTTGGTATCGGGACTTATGCGTGCGGCATTATCTTTAATTAATTAATTAGCTCTAAAGGATTAAATTTCCCTCAGTTGAGTGTTTTGCTTATGTATGTCCCTTAATTTTCAACGTAGTGATCCAAAAAAAAAATATTGCATGAAAAAAAACTGCAGTAAATCATAATGCGGCATATAAAGGGTTAACATGGGCTCCTGTGTTCGTAAGCGTCACTCCTTTAATAGAAATGAAGTTTTGAAAATTATTAATTAGTTAAATAAAATCGTAATTTTCATGTAGTTGCTAAACAAGAAAATGGAATATTTATTATTATTATTATTAAATCGTTTCATGATGAAGCAAACGAAAGAGAAAGGGGGAAATTTTAATTACAGCAAATCTGTTAAAAGTAATGAAGTCGACAGTAAAAAGTTTTTAACCCGGCACTTCTCGCGCAGGGTATGTCATAACCACCGTCAAACTTTTTTCACCGCTCCTTCTAAATCTTTTTTGGAAATTGGATAGTTTCTCGTGAAGTTAACTCTAAGGTCATATCCTTTGAGGGGCTTAAGCTTGCAGGCGAAAAGGTAAAATTTGATTTTTTTGACAATTTGAGATTTTTACATTTCCACATAGTACAGATTTTAACCTTTCTAAAAATACCTTACTTTAACCTGTAGGGTAAGTAGAAGCCCTAAAAACGTATTTTTAAATAATCGTTGAAACTGGGCCACGCCCATTTGACAAGCGTAAAAGTAAACAAAGTTTTTTGTTTTGGCTTAAAAGTTGAGCGTCTGGTATAAATCAAAACATTTATCTTTTATTGTATAAATTGAGCCTTTTATTATTTTATTTCCTAACCCATTTGAAACTTCACTGTATTTTTAACGGTCAAATCAGTGTTTGTTTACACTTTCAAAACTGCGTTATAATTTTTGAACTCGCAAGTATTCTTTAACATTATTAAGCTTAAACTTTCAAAAAAATTGCTATAATATATCGACTTTACCATGCCTAGAGCATCGACTAAAGTATTTAAGAAACGAAGAGTTTTTAATAAAGGAAGATGTAATAAAAGTAATGATGGTTGTGGTGAAAGCAATTCTACTGTTCCAAAGAACTCTGCTGATGAAAAAATTGTGCTGATGGTGCAAAGCTTTGTACTAATGAAACTGAACCATCTGCCAGTGAGAGAAAAATTGTAAACATGGATATTTCATATTCGGATGAGGCTTTTTCTGGTTTCAGAAATGTTATTGTGGACATTAACCTTTAGCTTGTGTGTTTTTTGAAGCTGTAAAATGTATAAAGTGTGAAAAAACAGGACTCAGGTTGCACCTCAGTGAAAGTAACTGTGGTGAAGCTGTGAAGTTTCACTTAAAATGTCCTTCTTGTAAATATAACTATACTTTTTTTAACTCCAAGAAATGCGATAGTTCTGAGAATTACGAACTGAATACCCGGCTAGTGTATGCTATGCGATGCATAGGTAAAGGTGCTGAGTCTGCTAGGATGTTTTGCGGTATCATGAATCTTCCCCCGCCACCCACAAAATTCTCAAAGTACAACCACATTTTACTGCAGGCAACAAGAGAAACCTGTGAACACAGTATGGCAGAAGCTGTTCGTGAAGCCGTTGATGAAAATGATGGAAAAAGGGACCTTGCTGTTGCTGTTGATGGTAGCTGGCAGAAGCGTGGTTTTTCTTCGAAGAATGGCTTGTTGACAGTCACAAGTGTTGATACCGGCCAAGTTATAGATGTCGAAGTTTTTCAAAACATTGTATTTGTCCGAACAAAACCAAGCATCTTCAAAATTGTAAGAGAAATTTTGAAGGCTACAGCGGTAAGATGGAAGTAGCTGAAGCTCTATCCATTTTTCAGCGTTCCCAGTCTCTCTACAATGTTCGGTACACAAAATATTTAGGAGATGGGGACTCCAAAGCATTTACTTCTATTGTCGAGAACAAAGTATATGGTGACCATTGCTCTGTCGAGAAATTAGAATGCATAGGTCATGTTATGAAAAGAATGGGGACACGTCTTCGACGCTTGAAAACTAAGATGAGAGGTCAAAAACTTTCTGACGGAAAGCCTTTATGCGGAAGAAATAGATTGACAGAGGCAGAAATCGACCGTCTGCAAGCATATTATGGTCTAGCTATCCGCAGAAATTTGTCTAGCGTGAAGGACATGCAACAAGCCATATGGGCAATATTTTTACACAAGCTATCAACCGATGAAAAACCTCAGCATGGATTTTGTCCCTCTGATTCAGATACATGGTGCAAATTTAAAAGCAGAATTGCTTGGGGAGACTTATCATCACAAAAATAGTTTACCTGTGGATGTTGTGGAGGCCATGCGACCTGTTTTTAGGGATTTAGCTAATCCAGAATTGCTAAAAAGTGTTTACATGGAGGTACGCAAAATCCTAACGAAAGTGTAAATAATGTAATATGGACTCGTGTACCGAAGAAAACATTTGTACAATTAGAAGTTTTGTCACTGGGTACATATGATGCAGTTTCCTCATTTAATATGGGGAATGTATCAAAACTAGAAATTTTGAGAAAATGTGTATTGAGCCTGGTGATTACACGGTACAGGCGATGGAGTGCCTCGACAAACAGAGGCTGTTACGAGCAAAATACTATTGTTTACAAAAACAAAAAAGGAAGTTAGGAAGGAAAAAGACTTAAAAGGAAGAAAAAGAAGATGATGAGCTACTAAAAATGCTGATGATTTAGAATATGGAGCTAAAATGTTTTAATTAAAAAGTAATTATACGTTAAAATCAGTTTTTTTTCTCAAAATGTTAATTTTTGATGTTCGATGTTCCTTTTCTTAGAAACTACTGTTCACAGGTATGTAAATTTTTTATGATATATTTATAATGATGGCTAATATATACTGAAATGAGCTTTTTGTAAAAAACCCCAAAATTTATTTTTACAAATTTTTTATGTGAAAAACGGGTTAACGTAAACTATGTTTGATAAAATATTTTATAAATTATGAAAAATTCAAAATTAGCTAAAAGCTCATTTGAGTGTAATGAGAAATGTGTATTTTAATTATATGAAAAATTTCAAGCATGTACATATAACAGATTTTGAGAAAATGTACCTCGAAAACAGCCAATTTAACATTGTCGGTATAGAGGTTTCCGACTGCCCTTAATAGATAGATAGATAGATATATATATAGTACAACAGTGTTTTCGGATGAAGAAATTCTCTTCGCGGTTATGATGAGGAAGAATTAAATGATGAAGAGTATAACAGAAAGTATGATTCCTCCAGTGAAATCGATCCAGATTTAGAAGAGGGAGACACTGTTAAAAATAAATCTAGATATATATTATAAATGCGAAAGTTTGTGAGGAAGTTTGGCCGTCTTTCACGCAAAAACACCTGAATGGATTTAAGGAAACTTTACAGTAATATAGCTTATACATCAGAATAACACATAGGTTATAGGCCTCATTAAAAATCACTTTCCTACACTGTGGAAGCAAGCAAACGTCATAATGTTGGCCAAGGTCACCCCTCCGTCGCTCCTCTCCTCTCATTTCAGATAAGTAATACCCTTGTAAAATTTAAACGTTCTTTTTACCAATATGTTAATCAATAAATATAATTGTTACCACTATACGATCGGACTGTTAATTTAGCGTAATGTTAATTTGTCAATAGAACTTAACTAATTTTAACTTAAGTCATGATGCGATGTTAAATTAAGAATCTGGGTTTAGGACAGATAAATTAAATAAGCTATCATTAGCGTCGCATCAGTATCATTTTTTTCTCTCCTTTCGAACAAGTGGTCGGAAGAATTATTGCAATGAAGCAAGTTACGGGCGGATGTTTAAAATTTAAGAAACCAAGCAAAAGTGGACACTACAATGAGTGTGTTTTTTGTGAAGAGAAAAATAACCTTTTGTCTTAATTTTTTTATATAAATATGGAGAAAACATTTGTATAAATGCATTTGTTTGCTTCAATGTATGACTTCGCTAAGATGCGACAATTCCTTTGGTTATTTGTTTTAATGGTTTATTGAAATATGTTTGAAATTGTATGTATATGTATGTGTATATTTTTTCTCACATCTGGTGGCTTGGGACGTGGCGTAGTTAGGTAGTGCTAACATTTAACACTAATAAGCGCAGCATGCATGGAATGGAAATTTTAAGGAGCCAGATGCTTTAATTGATGTATAAGAAAATGTTATGTAAAATGTGAATGAGTTTGTACATACAGTATATGTTTGTTTCTTCCCACTACTTAAAGAAGTTTTCATTTCAGGGTAACTGACCCTGAGCATTGTATAGAAAGTGACGAGTCAACTGTAAATGAAGTAAGAATAAGTGTGTATAGATTTTTTTAAGTAGTTAAATAAATCACACAGGCAGGTTTTTCTCCACTTCGATGGTTTTTCCCTCACTTCTTTGCCAAATGGGTGTGATGTAGGGAAATATAAACTTGTAAATGTTACATCATACAAAAGGAAGTTTTTGGTCGTAATGCTTTTTTGTTTCCCTTAGGGAAGGAGAATTTGTAAAGTATCCGATTGTTAGATATATATTAAAGTCGTCGAGACTATAAATCAAGTTTAGGAATTGGTTACGTAATTTATTTTCGAGCCATTTGTGACCTTCGTATAAATCCCGTTTTCTTTTTGGAGGGGATTGGGACGAATCTGTACGGAAACTTTCCACTAATATTCTTAGGCGTCTTTTTGGGGATTATAAATTCACGTATATATTTCCAATCAACTCCAAAAGGTGAACGGGATATGCAAAGTAGATAGGGTATTTAAGTCGAGCGTTGCAAGCTAGCAAGTATGAAGGCTATTGAGCCAGCAACAGTAACCTCAAATTTAGAGGATTCCAGGAGATTACGTTAGTGAAGACTTATTGCTGTTATTCTACGGAAGAACTAGAAAGCTGATATACCATGCGGTAACTATAATTTATTTACGCTTAAAATAAGCGTTAGTTTAATAAAATTAGTTAAAGTTAGTGAAAGCTAATAATTCGAGTTACGTGTATTTCTCTGACCTCCTATTTCGGACCTCTTATTTGATCTTGCGCATAATTATTGATTAATTTCATAATTCGTAATTTAATTTAATGTTAAAGGTAAATCCCTTTTGTTTGACGTAACATAGAAATATTATGTTATTAGAGTTTTTTTGAGATTTAAATTGAAATAATAAATACAAGTTATTATTATACAAAATGGCTCTTAGTGATTCTTTGCCTCAAAATAATCTTGGTGTCCAGGGTGGATCCCAGGGGGGTCCACACAAACTACTGTACTGTATTTTTTGGAGTGAGTGAATATTAACGTCGCACTGTTCAGCTACACGAGGGCATTTGGCAACGGACCAAGTAATTTTGAACCATGGTCAATTGACGTGGACGACACCTGATCTGGCACCCCCTTCTCCTAACTACCACACCACACCAACTTAGAAGGAATATTCTTTGAAATCCACTCTTCCAAGATATATGGGAGCACGGGTTGTATGATGAGTATTTTAGCGGGGATGGTGAACAATTTTGTAGCAGATATTGCGTTTTCAGCGGATTGCAAAGATTATTATTTTTGTCCCGAAAAAATAGTTTGTCAAAATTTAAGCGTTTTATGTTTTTGTATGTTAATAAAGACCTTAGAGAACGATTTGACTATGTATTTTAAGTGAACGGTGTATATAATTAATTTTACAGTGGAATATCTTTAATTAGTTTATTAGCTCTAACGGATTAAATTTTCCAAAGTGGAGTATTTTGTTTATATATATCCCTTTATTTTCAATGTATTGATTAAAAAAAAAGTATTGTATGAAAAAAACTGCAGTAAATCATAATGCGGTGGATAAAGTATTAACGTGCATCGTGCCCCTACACAGCGGGTCTTACAAAGCTCTAATAAAGCTCGAGCTATGAAAGTGGCTAGACATTTGCCAACTTGACTCTATCGTTAACATTTACCATGTTTTTCATTGAATCGCCATTATAATTTAAGAAACGACGTTGCTTGCGAATATTAATGTATTACACTTTCAGATATACATTATTTACACTATTTTAAGCGTTTATTACACAAAATTTTTAACAATGTGTTACTTTTGCTGAGCAGGGATCAGCTTAGGGAGGTATTTTCAAAAATCGGCCCTCAAGAGTGTTACCTGGAGTTATAAATCAAAAGAAAAATCCTTTTTATCAGCTATTAGATCTACTTAAAGTTTAACAAAGGTTTTTTTTGCTTTCTTTTTTTTTTGTTTAGCTGAGATATGCAAAAAGCGTTTTTTGTTTAATTTGCAATTCACGTAAAATTAACTCATTAAAAACTTTATCCTTCAATCTGTGTTGTTTAATTTTTCAGTTCACTCGTGCGAAGAACGGGTATATCAGCTATGTTTTATACGTAGAGACACACAAAAACATTTGGGAAGAACGTAATTTTAAAGGAGACAAGTTGTACACATCTTATCCACTTTCGGATGAACTTTTGAAAAAAAAACTGTTTCTGGAACAATAAAAGAAAATAAAAAAGAAATTCCAAAATTTTTGAATTTAAAAATAAAGAAATTTTTCAAATTTAAAGAGTTTACACCTACATGTTTAGTTTTAAAAAGATTGTAGGAGTGGAAAGTTCCATTAACACCTGCTAAAGGGAATGGGTAGTTCCCTCCCCCTTGAATGTGGAATGTGAAGTTGCATTCATTCGGTCTTTGGGTACGACGGAGTGAAGTCATGTCCGAACGTTGCTAACTGTACAGTAATTGTTTTCCTTAAATGTTTTTTTTAATAAACCTCAATTTTTAAAATTTAGATGCCAGGTTTTTAATTTGTTTCCGTGCCCATTGATCAGAATCAAACTTTAGTGGCGCAGCCGGCAGGATCAAGTCTTAGTGGCAAACCCCACAGGAAGAACGTTCCAGAAATTTCGAGTTTTCTGGATTCCCGCGTGGAAATGAATCAGGTAAGAGTTTTTGCTTGCAACTCCCTGTAATGTAAGACGAGAGAAATTTATAAAATTATACTGTTTAATATCCATTTATTAAGAGAGAATTTTGATTTTATTTTTGTATACGTCAGTGTACGTTTTTTTTTTTTTTTTTTTTTTTTTTGCTCTGCATATCCATGCAGTTATAAAATTTTGAACGCCAGTTCAAATTTCAGTTATTATATATCAGTATATTTTTTTATTATTTCTTGTTCCATATCAATGGAAAGTAAGTTTTAGAACATCAGTTCTATAAATTAAGGAAAACTTCAAAATCATTAATTCTCTCAGTATATTATTTTATTGCATATCCATGCAGTTATAAAAAATTTTTGAACGCCAGTTCAATTGTGAATTATATACATCAGTATATATTTTATTATTATTGTTCCATATAAATGGAAAGTGTTTTAGAACATCAGTTCTATAAATTAAGGAAAGATTGTATGTTTTTTTTCTTCATGATATTTATTTATTTTGTAATGTACAGTAATAAATTCACGTCAGTGAATAGCAATTGGGTTTGTTGAAAAATTAATGTTAAAGAATAATACGTATTTCATGTCAATGAAATTATTTGGTGTTTATGTACGCGTAGTATTTTTTCGATTTTTGTAAAAAAAAATAATATTATTATCAGTTTAAATTGGAGAAAAACTACCGAATATATATATTTTGTAGTGTTCTATTATTCCAGCCAGGAATAGATTAAGTGGTGCATGTCGGTAATATTTTAAGTGATTATTGTGTATCAGAAATAGTTTAGGAGATTATTGTGTGTCAGTAATATTTTAAATGATTATTGTGTGTCAGCAATATTTTAAGTGATTATTGTGTGTCAGTAATATTTTAGGTGATTATTGTATATCGGTAATATTTTAAGTGATTCTTGTGTATCAGTAATATTTCAAGTGATTCTTGTGTATCAGTAATATTTCAAGTGATTATTTTATTAGTTATTTAAGTACACTTGGTATATTGCAAAATATATAATACATTATTCTGGAATTCCTCCTAATTCATTGAGCGTTGTGTTAGTGTAGCGGATGCTTATTGTAAACAAAGATATATTTGCGGTGTTTAATTTTTGGCAATCCCTTTCGGGTGTTATTTTCATTTGATTATTTGTTTAGTTGCGGTATATTGGAAAAAGAAAAATTTCAAATGGCATTCTTGGGGAAAGCTAAAAAGCAAGATTTAGTTTTGTTGGCTGAGGAGTTAGGTCAAAAGGTATCAAATAAAATGACGATTATAGATTTAAAGAATATCATAATCGGTAGCAAAGATTACGAAGAGGAGTTCGTTAGAGCTCAGTTATCCGTTATTTCAGAGGAACGCGTTGAAAGGGAAACAGAGGAAAAAATCGCCAGGCAGCTGCGCTGGGAATCAGAATTAAATGAACTGCGGTTACAGATCGAAAGTATTCGGTCGAATGTTAAGCGGACGAGTTGTGCAGAAGATCGTAAGAATACATCTTCAAATTACCGAATTAGTATCGGGAGGGCCGGGGAACATATGAGGGAAACATCTCCTGCTGTGTTGATGGCTGAAGCTACGATACCAGCAACTACTCCTATCAAGGAAGAAAATGGAATGGACGATTTAAGGGTTGTTTACGTCAACGTCAAGGGTGAGCAAGAAATGGCGAATGCTGTCATGGACACAGGTGCCCAGATGCCCGTGGTAAGACCAGATGTTGTCGAAGGACAAAGCATTGATAATAGAGGGTCAGTTCAAGTAACGTCTGCATTTGGGGAGCATGAAATGGGTGAAGTAAAAGATTCCAACATGGAATTGAATGACCTGAGGCACGGTGTTGTGCCTGTCTCTAAAAATTTGGTTAACGACATGTTAATCTGTTCCTCTGATTTTGAAGGATTAATAGAAAACTGGCAAATGGTTCGCAATCCTGCGATACTTCGAGAACCTTCAGGGGAAGAAGGAATTATTAATTTGGTAAATTCGAAATCAGTTTGCAGCCAAGAAGTGGTCACCGATCTACTTCCTGAGACACAGTCTTTATTGAATGTTCCAAACAGAGATTTGGTTGCAGTAAAAATTAATGGATCGAATGTCCAAACAAATGGACAAGGTATAAAAGAAAGCAAGGGTGAGGTTGCCTTAACTTGTGGATTTAAAAGGAATCTTGTATAGTACTAGGTGTGGTTGCCCCCGTAAGGAATGTATTCCTAATTTTATTGACTCAACCCGGGTGCAATGTTGTCGTGATCCAATAACAGGAATTGTTAATTTGGAGTTGAAAGCAGGATTGAAAATACTTAAGGTTTGCGAGGATATTTTATGGACAATAACATGCGTTGGTTGTTTTTTGTCACTCTTGGGACTGAAAAGGATTTTTCTTGCTTTCATTCTACATAGAAATTGGAAGAAAAAAGAGAAAGAGAATTTTTTTTAAATGTTTAAACCTGGTACAATAAACGAAATTAACGTTTGGCTGAAGGTTTAAGCATGTAAAAGTAATGAATTATTCAGGTTGCCTGCTCCTGTTAAATAGATAAGATTAATGCCAATGATTATATATGTACTTAACGTTTTTCAGTACCATAATTTCTGAAAACTTCTAAAGATTAAAACTTTGGCTTCTATATATGCTTTGCTAATACATGTTGTATAACTATTTTAGGTTTTGTGATATATTTTGGGTAACTTGTCTTTTTATATTTTAATATTTTTTTTTGAGTATTATTTGTGTTTGAAACTTGTATAGATATAAATTTTTCTAGCATATTAATGTGATTTGCAAAACTATGTGGGAGTTGTATTAGCAAAAGCTCTTTTTACGTGATACCTGAAAAAAAAAATTTCTCTCGTTATCTCGTTTCTTGCTATGTATGTATGCATGTGTTTTTTATAGTTTCTTTTCAGCTTCATCGTCCTGGAATGACGGATGAGCTTTTTAAGGGGGGAGGTGTAGGAGTGGAAAGGTCCATTAACACCTGCTAAAGGGAATGGGTAGGTCCCCTCCCCCTTGGAATGTGGAATGTGAAGTTGCATTCATTCGGTCTTTGGGTACGACGGAGTGAAGTCATGTCCGAACGTTGCTAACTGTACAATAATTGTTTTCCTTAAATGTTTTTTTTTAATAAACCTTAATTTTTAAAATTTAGATGCCAGGTTCTTAATTTGTTTCCGTGCCCATTGATCAGAATCAAACTTTAGTAAGATACAGGTAGAAAAAAATAAATAAATAAGATCCACAGTTAAAACATCACATTTACTGACGACGAGATTAAGGAGTGTGTAAACAATGCCCTTATAAAAAGAAAAGAAAATCTAAATTTATGTGTGAAAAATGTAATTAACACATTATATATATACTTCCTACTATTCTCCCCTTTTAACTTTAGTACACATATTTTACGTTAAAAACAAAATGTAAACACTCTTGGGTATGAGATACCTTGCGGAGAACTTTCGGTCGTTTTTTTCGTGCGAGTGATGCCGGGGGGAAAGAGGTCATACGAGTTTTTCTCGAGGAAGACAAAACAATTTTTTTTCCAGCTGTTTTCCCATTCTGTGTGGGTGGCCTTTCTCCAGCTTCGGTCCGTTAGATTTCACCATGTTTTTATTAAATCGCTTTCTTTTATGTCTGTCCGAGGAGAATTTTGTAATTGATTTTAAACTAACTTCCCGATGAATAGAGACTTGAAATTGAGACCATCGCTCAGAAGTGGATGACAATGCATGAAAATGCGAAAAAAGAAGGAAAAAATAAATAAATGCGTGTGTGCTTACGACCACACGCTAGAAGTGATTACTTCAAATTTTGTAATGTTATTTCAAGGATTAGTTAGGTGAGAATAAAAAACAAAGGGATATTAGTATTGTGTCATATAAAATTATTTATTCATACGTCTGTACTCTTAAAGTAAAATTTTTTGCGAAATATACAATCATATTTGTGAATCATTTTCCTAAGTAGGAAATAATAGGTTTATGGCAGCTGAAATAGGTTATAAATACTTTGAATTCAAAACTATTTAAATATGTAAAAAAAACTCCGTCAAGCGTTGTTCCGTACTTTGTCGTGCTCCCATTTGGATTATTTAACAAAATTGAATTGAATTTTGAACTTAAAAAATCTACAAAAGGCTTTGATTTGCTTTTGAAAAATCTACAATAAAATCCCCACTTCAAATAATAGGCAATTTGTTCGGAAGTGTTGGTCCGGCTTCAGTGTAGGCAACTAAATTTTTGTGAATGAATTCGATAATTATCTCTACACTTTGATTTGGTGAAATATAAATGGTAACCATTAGAACTATTTGTCCATTTCCTGCTCTACATTTCACTGCACAAATTTCTCCGATACGTGACCCATTAAGTCCAAATGATTCAGTAGTATTGTTACCATTGCTACGAGCGTTACAAACACGAGCCTAACAATGCTTGGCTTTTTTAAACGCATCATTCAACTTCACTCTCCAGCAAAATGCGCGTAAAGAAGTTATCACTTCAAAAAATCGGGTGGGGCTGTGCTGGGGCACACAGCCGTTGGTTTTCACGTGAAACGTCTATGTTAGCGAATCGCTTTTGAAGTAAAAGATTGAAATAAATAAAAACAGGATTGACGGTGTTTTAAGTATTTTAATAAAAAAGAACACATACATAATAGAAACATAAATTATTATTACAATTAATATTCGACAACGATTTTATTTAACATAGGTCTGTGATATGTGAAATACGAAACATACGGCATAATGTCAACATTAATATTTCTGGTGAATGTACAGTCTATAGTGGTATTGTGGCGGCAGTCTGTTACGTCCATAAGTACAGGTATTCCAGTGTTAGAGGTGCTCGCGAGGTTGGCGGCAGCAGTAAAGTTCCTCGCGGCGTCGGCTTTGCGACGTTCCCGAAACCGTCTCGCTCGCTCGGGGCCGGACATTGGGGTACCTGTGTGTGGCCCATAGCCCCCTCTTTCCAACGATAGCCGTGATTTATATTTCTGGCTGGCTCTTGCACGAGCTGAGGCCGACATAGCAAATGTTTATATATATTTTTTTATCACTTTCTGGTTATTTTTAATATAAATACTGTCCAAATTGCACTTATTTTTATATGAATCAATCGGTTTCCATAATCTTGATAAACACACGAAAGAATCACCGCGCTATCATGTCGGAGTCACGAGTTACACTGAATAGAAACGAGCGAGAGCGCCGGTTTCGCACAGTTAACGCAGTACCCCTCCCCCGCCGCCCTGCTCGACCCAGACCCGGACTCGAGATCATAACAGCGAGCTGACTATATAAGTGAAATATTCACACCACATTTTTGTTTCTAGGACTAATAGTTTTGTAATTATTAAGGTACGATGATATAGACCTTTTCGTTACGGTCCACTTTTTGAACCTGGTACCCGTATGTTTCGGCGCGATTTTAAAGACGTTTCACATCAAAAAAATTTAATTTTTCTAAATTAATTAAAATATTTTTAAGTCCGTTATAAAAATACGGAACTTCGAAAAAATTTTTTTTTATAGGTTCACATCAGTAGTGCACACAGGAATTTTTCAAGGGGGAGGGGGTCCGAGGTCGAAAGTTCACCATTCTTGTATCATGCTCCTTTTGATTTTGTCGATTTTCGGGAACAAAACACAGGAAAAAACTAATTATTGAATAATTAATTAGCACTAATAAAATTAATCATTAATAACAAATACTTAATTAAATTTTTTTACTATATGCTTAGAAATATAATAAATCGGGGAAAAAATCAAGGGCTTTGGGGGGGCCGGACCACCAGGACAACCCCCTTTGTGTGAGCCACTGATAATGCGGTACATAAAGGGTTAAAGAATCACACGTTGATTTCTGGTTGACATATTTAATCGTGTTTCTTGGATAATATACATAATGAAATGCAGTGGACAAAACATTTTTCCTACTACTTACTGACAAAGACAGCACGTACACTGCAGTAATTAAAATTTACTATATCATTCACTTTTATGTAGATCTGAATGTAATGTAATCTTTCAGTTTTTCATCCATTTCCCAAACTACCGAAATATGTGAATTTTAGTACACGTGCGACAGAAATGATTTAAATACATCCAATCAACATAAGGTAACCAGCATTCAAGTTTACTTTCGTTAATATATAATCAGCGTTCTTTTTTCGGTCCTTTTTAGACTGACTACATTTGGTTAATCTGCCCTAGCCACTCCATGCCATCTCATCACCCCCTAATTTCCTCTGGACATATTATTGCCCCTCTGAAAGCCTCAAACACCCCAAGAGGGCGTTATCATCTAAGACTTTGAGAGCCTCTGTCTTAGAGCTATAAAAATATATCTTAACTAGCTATTATACCCGTACTTCGCACGGGTGAATTGAAAAATTAAACAATACAGATTGAGGGATAAAGAAGTTTTTAATGAGTTAATTTTATGTCAATTGCAAATTAAACAAACAAAAAAAACACTCT
Source organism: Trichonephila clavipes (assembly GCA_019973935.1). Lineage (NCBI taxonomy): Eukaryota > Metazoa > Arthropoda > Arachnida > Araneae > Nephilidae > Trichonephila > Trichonephila clavipes. The sequence goes on along the minus strand of BMAU01002987.1, from coordinate 64,022 downwards.
TTTGCATATCTTGTCTGAATAATAAAAAAAAAAAGGTTTGTTAAATTTTATGTCTGTAGATCGAATAGCTGATAAAAAGGATTTTTTTTATCTATAATTCCCCGTAATTCTCTTGTGGGTCGATTTTTGAAAACACCTTCCTAAGCTGATCTCTGCTCAGCAAAAGTAATACATTGTTACAAATTTTGTGTAATGAACGCTTAAAATAGTATAAATAATTTATATCTGGAAAAGTAATACGTTAATATTACTTTTTGTTGTATTTATTTTATGTTAAAATTGTAATCAGCCTCACACTCCGCCTGTTCAAGCTTTAGCAGTTCCTGGCGTAGACAAAACAAAATGCAAAATTTTGCTTCCCACATAAAAGATATATGCTGTCACGGGCTTATTTGCAGGTGGCAGAATTTTTTCCTACTTACTTGACAATTATCGTTATATTTTGGACACTTCGGGCAATATCTTTTTAAATTATAGCCTATTCTGATGTTATTCTGATGTATAAGCTATAATATTGTAAGGTTTCATTAAAATCCATTCAGCTGTTTTTTCGTGAAAGAGTACCAAACATCCACACAAACTTTCACGTTTATAATATTATTAAGGATAATATACATTTTCAGCGTTTTAAGAATGAAAAAGAATAGAAAAAAAAACCTTTTCACAGCCAAAAATCGACCAAAAACTGTTACAAGATAAAAGACTCGAGAGAATTATTCGTTATTTCGCTAAACTAATCAGATGATTTAACGCAAATATGGAAAATAGAAAAAAATGTGTTCGATCAATTTTTGAATTATCAACAAGGTTCTGAAAACTTGATAAACTGGCAAAGAAGGTAGTTTTCAGTTGTATTTGAAATTGTATCCCGTTTATCCATTTCCTAATAATTTTTTTTTCCTTTGGAAAAAAAAAAAAGATGGAAGTAAAAAAAAGCTATAATATATATCTTAAATAACTTAGAAAAAGATGATTATAAAAGGAAAAAATGTATTCTCTCTCATAGCTAATATTTTCTGAATGAAAAGAATAAAATATAAAGAAAAGTTTTATTTATAATTTGCTTTACCTACAACCAATAAATGTTTCGCGAATCTCTTGTAGTGCACGTGCCATAAGTTGCTGTTCTTAACTGTAAGAAAATCAAAAACATTGTTAGATTTTTTTCTTAAAAGATATCCACAACTATTTATTTTCTAAATATTTTTTTCTTAAAAAAGATATCTGCAACTATGTATTTTCTAAGAATTGCCAAAAGGTGGTTTCTAAAAGAGAAAGATGGTAATATATACTACCTCATGTCTCCCTTCTATGTGCATGGGAGAGTAAAGGTATTATTAAGGTGACCAGTTTTTTTTTTACAATGAAAAGGAGGATGTGAGCGTGAAAAATTTAAGAAAAAGTCACAATCTAAAAATATATGAAATATTTTATTAATTCAAATAAAAATACACAAATTACGCTTGCATTTCTTTTAATTATTTACTTAAACGAGTATTTTCGCTTTGAATTTTTTTTTTTTTTTTGGTCAATATATCATTTTCTAATACATCGGAAGTTTCGGAGTAAAAATATATCCTTTATATTTAGCTTTACAGTAAGTGTTACAGCTTAAGTATCAACATTCAATCTTGATTTCTCACTTGTCCAAAAATCATTACCAACTAAGAAAACTCCTTCAATTTTTGCATTAGTTCCACACACACACAGGGCAGCACAATATAAATTCAACAAGAATAACTATAAATTATCATATGGAAAGAGTTCATTTTTGAACTCTTATTTCCACCCATCTTTTATCAATTTCAGCATGCTGATTTACCAATTGTTCCAATTTATTAGAATTTAAATATACATTGTCTTCTAATTTATTCAAACAGACCATTGTAATTGATTTTAATATCAAGTATTTCGTTCGATAAAAACTCAACACAATTTTCTATATCTGCCCAATTTACTTGCGATGAAGTCAAAAAACACCATTGAAAACTGTTTTTTCCTGTGATATTTGTTTCAGACCATTCTTCAACATATTGGAAACATTTTTGGTTCATCTCTGATTAGAGATTAACAGATCAGTTTTAAGATATTGAAAAGGAAAACAAGTAGGAGGACACTTTTCGAGGAAGGACAGAACCTATAAAAGGAGGACGCTTGGTCGCCTTGTGACACGTAGATATACTGTTAAAAATAGATAGAAAACAGGGGGCTTTTTTGGTGATTTTTTCAGAAACATTTTGTTTAATTATTTATTTAAGGAAAAAAGATAATTTATTTATATCCTCTGCTTTCTAATTACTATCTTTATATATAAAAATATTCTGTGCGTGTGTATGTGACTAAACTCCTCCTAAACGGCTGGACCGATTTTGATAAAAATATTTGCGCGGATTGAAGTGGATTCGAGAATGGTTTTGATTCACAATTCGGTCCAATATCGGAATTAGTTAAAAAGATATTAATTAAAAACGTTCAACTCAATATTCCCCTGCATTGTTGTAACAACGTTATTGTTATAAAAATGACGTAAGCTGGCGTCGACAATCAATTTTCAGCCAAATTGGCCAAACCGGGTTTTCATTGTTACAAAAATGTAGAGGAATCATGCCTTTCAGCGTTTTTAATTAATATCTTTTCAAATAATCTTTATATATGTAATTCTTCTGAGCGTGTGTATGTGATTGACTCCTCCTAAACGGCTGGACCGATTAAAAAAGATATTAATTAAAAACCTTAAAACGCATAATTGCTTTACCCATGTATGCTGTTTATACTGCTAATGCGTGGCAAGAAAAAAAAAAGAGGGGAGAATTTTCCGAAACGAAAATTAAATGCCTCGGGTGCCAGCGAAATAAATCGCTTATACCCAGAATCAAGGAAAGATGGGTGAAGAGAAATGCGATATCAGAAAACACTTCCCCCCGCAGGGGGAGGCCAGTGGAGGAAGAAGCCAAACGAGAACGAAACAGGAGGGACGTCACGAGGGCGAGAGTGGAAGAGTGCAGGAAGGGGGAGAAAAGCCCAAAACGCGTCCGAGAAGCACCAAAACGCAGAAGGGAGAAAGAATTGCTGCTATTTTTTTTTCGCAGCCAAAATGAAAAAGAATGGAGTCTGCAAGTAGAACTTACAAACGCAACAGCAGGAGGAAGATGCAGGAGACAGCTTTTTCACTGATCCCAGTCTCGACAAGTGGCAAAGGCATTTGAGTGTTGCAAGATGTAGCAATTAAGTATTTATGTTGTGTTTACGGCGGTTTCAAAGGCAGATTCCATTTCGAAGTTTTGTAAGCAAAATTTAATTTAGCATGTGGATACGTGAAGAGTGTTTGTGCTCTCTAATAACTGGATTGTCATGATTTTGAATAGAAGTAAAAACATTTCTAGAGGTTCTAGTGATGTAATTATCAATCGGCTGCATGTGTAAGTCGTGGTGTATGACACTATTTCTAACGTACCAAGGTGCGTTAGCAATGATTCGAAGAATTTTGTTTCGAATGACTTGAATGCGTTTTGTATGGGTCGGGGCCGCGGCCGCCCATACGGGGGACCCGTAAGTTATCGTTGGACGCAAAATTTGCTTGTAAAGGATCAATTTATTTTCTAAGGATAGAGGCTAACTCAATAGCTAATTCTCAATAGCTAACGCAATTGAGAATTTTCCGATATTTTCGATGTTTTTAAAATTGCAATCTAATTTTTCTATCACTATCAGGCCAAAAAAAATTACAGTATCGGAAAGATTATTCATTTCGCCACAATACGGCATATATCTCATATATCTTTATATATATATAATTCTTCTATGCGCGTGTATATGACTGAACTCCTCCTAAACGGCTGGACCGATTTGGATGATATTTTTTGTGTGGGTCCAAGTGGATTCGAGAATGATTTAGATTCACAATTCGGTCCGATATGGCAATTAGTTAAAAATGCGCCAAAATTATGTAAGGGCGCGTGATTGCTCATAAAAAAAATCGTGAGCAATATTCCTGAGGCCACTATCTTGAGCGGCTAACTTCAAGGTGAAGTTGTACTTCTACCACAGATCCCAATGATTCTTTCAGACTCACCTACCCATTCAAATGATTGCAATTTCCAATTCGCTTGGTATTTGCTATGAACATTAATAAGTCACAAGGTCAAAAAAATGACAATTTGTGGCTTAGATTTAGAAAACCCTTGCTTTTCACATGGCCAGTTATTTGTTGCATGTCCGAGGTTTGGAAAACCATCGCATTTGTTTGTTTATATCCCTCAAGGATTAACCAAACACATTGTACATTCAATGACATTACGATGAATTTATTTTTTGTGCATTAAAACAATATACCTGTTATGAAAATAGCTTGAGTTTTATCTTTTTACCCTTTAATCAAAATAAGTTTAAGTTTCTATTCAGAATAGGTTCTATGTTCAACTTAGTTCATTGTAAATACATACTCACACCCAATCGATAGGTTGAATTGTGGTAACTGTACACGTGATGATGTCAGGTATTGTAATATATATATAACTTTCCTTATAAAAAATTTCATTAAAACGGTCCAGATTGTTACAACTTATTCAAAAAAGTTTGTAATTTTTGGATTGGATTTAAGACGTGTTTATACAGGACAACGTCTGTCGGGACCGCTAGTAGATTATAAAATTTTTTAAAAATATGATTATTTTTCTCCAATTAAAAATTAAGAAATTCTTTTACTGGTATTTGTTGAAATTCTGTTAACTTTATTGAATCCTGGAAAATTTTTTCAAAGAAACATTAATTTTAAAGTAGTATTGCTCGTCGCTGCGCGGCACGTAAAGTCTTCCTGTTGGCGCGGTGTGGAAACTCGGGAAGTGAGGTGCTAGATCAAGTACCATCCTCGTCTTCTGACCAAGTACCAAAATCATGAGATCCTTTTCCAAAACTGTGCCGGATCCAAAATAGGAATCAAATATTGGTTCGCTTTTACGAGCCTTCTTATAAAAAATTCATGCCTTCAAACTAAGACCCTATAATACAGTCTTTCAGGCAGAGGTATCCTCCAACGCAAGGGTGGGCAGACTTTTCCAACTTCTAACTTTTTCAAGATGTTGCGGTCTACCCAGTCTCCAGTTAGCTGGCATCGGTGTTCTAAAAATGTTTCTTTTAGTGTGCACGTCTTAAGTCTTAGTAAAGGGGATCACCCCAATATGTCTTAACGGTCCACTGGTCGATCGTGATCGACTTAATGCTTACCTTTGCTCTAACGGATTCTCCATCCTATAAAAGCTGTAGCCAACAACGTTAAAATTTTAATATTTACTCTGATTATCATGAATTTTATTTCTTAAAACTCCTAATATTACATCTGTGTTTCTTAATTCTATAAAGAAGCTTTCGATTTATTGCGAATTTTACATTTCCTGCGTTCAGGCTCATAATAATTTTTTTAATGATATTACAGTCTGTTATGCCAAGATCGCTACTATTAATGGTGTTCCGAACCCTCTCTTCCATGTCATTAAAATCCTTAAAAATGAAATGATGATAAAAAAATTGGTGGTTAAACACTAATGCTGGCTTACGGGTCAAATCTTACTAAACCGCTGTTCTTGTGAAAACGATGCGTATATGGTGGAGATATTTGCTGTACATGTTGACAAATAGATTCGAATGTTATTTTTTCTGCTACCCTATATTTTTTATCTTTGTATCTTTTTACCTGCCCAGTGGCTGAGTAGTTAGTGCATCGCGCTTCCACAACACAGGTCCGATGTTCAAACCCCGGGATAGGTAAGGTTGACTTAGCCTTTCATTCCTTCAGTGGGTTGATAAATCAGTACCAAGCTTGCTTGGGAACTTAACATTGGTGGTTTCGCGTCAGACTGACCACCTGACCGAAACATCTGCTCATGCACCTTAAGGCCCAAAGTCGCGTATACTGAGTTGGGCCCAGTTGAGGCCTTGGCCCTCATGGGATGTTGCACCACTGAGTTAGATTATCTTTTTACTTACCTGCGTATTTTGAAATTTTGTAATTCTCGTATATTAAAACTTGCTTGTAAATTACTCTAAGCCAGTGATCTACAAATTGTGTTCCACTGAACCCTACGGTTCCACGAGGCATGCCCAGGGGTTCCACTGAACTGAATTCAGTAGCGCAACAACCTATGAGGGACAAGGCCTACGAAGCCTATACCAGTTTACTTGACCTTAGGCGCTGGGGTGCATGTGCAGATGTTTTGATCAAGTGGTCAGTCTGACTCGAAACCCCTAGTGTTCAGTTCCCAAACAAGCATGGTACTCATTTATCGACCCACTAAAGGAATGAAAGGCTGAGTCACAACCTTTCCCAGTCCTGGATTAGGGAGTCCCTGAATCACAATAAAAAATCGAAAAGAAACTTTTAAATGCGTATGCCAAATAGCTTTCCGTTCTCTATGAAGTTTATACAGAGTGGTTTTTTTCCAGGTATAGAAGTTTAAGTTGGCATTACTTTCCAAGATGGTGACCGATTTAACAGCTGTCAAGTGATTTATTCTCAGTTTGGTTTGGCAATTCATCATGAACAGACTCACGCCTGAACAACGCTTTCAAATTGTGCAATTTTATTTCGAAAATAATGGTCGATTTTCATAAGCGAATTTTGTTTAGCGATGAAGCGCACTTCTGATTGAATGGCTACGTCAACAAACAAAACTGCCGCATTTGGAGTGAAGCTAATCCACAAGTGTATGTCGAAACACCGTTTACAACCAGAAAAACTGACTGTTTGGTGCGCTTTATGGGCTGGTGGAATCCTTCTTCAAAAACGAGGAAGGCCACAACGTTACAGTCAATGGTGATCGGTATAGAGCCATGATTACTAACTTTTTCATTCCTGAATTGAACAATCATGATGTCCAGGAGCTGTGGTTCCAACAAGACGGTGCAACAGGTCACACAGCTCGTGCCACAATCGATTTATTGAAAGACACGTTTGGTGACCGCCTAATTTCACGTTTTGGACCTGTGAATTGGCCTCCAAGATCTTGTGATTTAACACCGCTACACTATTTTTTGTGGGGCTATGTAAAGTCATTGGTCTATGCGGATAAGCCACAAACGCTTGACCATTTGGAAGACAACATTCGCCGTGTTATTGCCGATATACGGCCACAAATGTTGGAAAAAGTCGTCGAAAATTGGACGTCCAGATTGGATTACATCCGAGCCAGCCGTGGTAGTTCTATGCCAGAAATCATACTTAAAATGTAATTCCACAAGATTATCTTTCGAATAAAAAAAAAATTCATGTCAGTCGAATAATACATCGTTGTTTTATTGCAATTTAAAGTTCTATACCTCTAAAAAAAACACCCTTTATAACTACAAGAATTAAAAACTCATTCCTGTCATTAAGAAACTGAAAATTTTATTTATACATAATAGCTTTATTTTGTAATACTATTTAAACTTTTTTCATAATATAATAAAAGAATATTAAAACACACACACATTTAATCTTTATATACGAGGGTTGGGGCAAAAGTCATGGCAACTTTTTTTTTCGAAGATACCAAGTCCAGTTGGAAAATGTGACATATACAGACGAGAGGACAAGGTGTTAACTACATGTGTGTACAATGAATAGCACTGAAATATCGTAACACACTAATTTATTACGGTAGTATACAAGGTAATATGGCCTTCACAGTGCAAAACAATGACAACACAGCACACATAAATTTTCCATGACAAACCTGGGTCTAAATACCCTCAATGTGGTCCCCAGCTACAGTCACCACAACGATGTGGGAGGCGCTGAATACCATCAGCCACAGCATTTGCCGCACCACGTTGCTCAGTGGTTGACACACGTCCTTGTTGAAACTTTCCTACCCACCGTGCTACTGTATGGTATGGTAGGGAATCATTCCTAATGTTTTCCACTAATTCACTGTGACATTCCATCGCATTTCTCCCACGGAGAACGGCTATTTTGATGTAAGCGCGCTGCTCAACACGGGTTACTTTCATCTCGTACGACACTCACCAATTGACTGATTTCACAGCCCTCACTGCGCTACTACCAGCTATGACAGAGACATCTGTTGTTCTGCATACACACTATGCCTGTAGAATTTCCACACGACACATATACGTTTGTGATCCTTTCACATATCCACAAGAAAAAAATTAGTTGCCATGACTTACGCCCCAACCCTCGTATATATTACCTACTAGATTGGGAATAATTTATTGTTTACTATCTCGGTTTAAACTAGATAACTTTATACTCGTTAATACAATGTCTTGCAAAACTAAATAGCTTCCTAGTGGAAAATACACCTTTCTGTGTATTTGTGGAAAAAACACCTATAATAAAAGAGAGGGAGCAGCTTATCGACATATCAATAGATTCGATGTTAAACGTCTTAATTGAAGCAAGAACAGCTCCTAAATTGTGAATTTCAAATTCATCCAAAATACTCATAGCTATAAACATTTTAATGCCATTCAGAACAATGCGCATAAGTGAAAAATATTTCTCAACGTGAGTGGCTGCAAAAACAAAGTATGGAAACAAATCGAGCTCAGAATATGTAATGCGACATCAGATAATTTCAACAGACCTATAATTCGACATTTTGTGTGAATATATATAAATGCAAGCACATATCCGAGTTACCGAACATAATGCGCGAGTAGGCGGCATTTGGATCACAGAATAAAATTATTAATGAGTAAATTATATTAAAAGTAGATTAAAATTTTTTATTAATAAATGAAACACTTTTTTAATTGCCTTCATATAAAATTCCTATAACATCACGTTGGTCTGCTTTAAATATTAATTTAATGTATATCATTCTAAATGTATGCGTAGAATACGGTTCTACGAAACTACTTTATAGTTCTAGGGGTTCCACGAAAACACCTCCTTTATAGTTCTAGGGGTTCCGTGAGTTGAAAAATTTGAAGACCACTGCTCTAAGCCCTTTCGGGTGAGCTCAATCCCCTTGAACATTTTACCTCCAGCTTCGGAATGCAATTAATCGAATTGATTGACAGACGAGCACAACACCTGAACTGATATCCCACTCTCCAAATTTCCATGCCACTCCAATGTGAGAACTTTCATCCAGAACAGATTTAACGTGTATCAACCCCTCTTCTCAGCGTGTCTTCACTGGCGTCGAGATTTGAGCCCATGACACGAGAGAAGCAAAGCTGACCACGAGTCCGCGATCATGAACCATCGACTACCGCGGCCGCTGTAACGTCGTGAGAAGGTAGCGTACGAAAATAACAGCACAGCAAGGTTGTGGGAGTAAAAAAATTCTTTTAATTTTTTCTACTACAGGGTAATTAGATTTAGAATTTAATTGTCTGTGCCTAGCCAGTATGGTAGCTCCTTTTTGAAGTCGCTCTCTCCACAGCTTGTCTCGGTATAGTCCACAAGGCGTTTTTTCTTATTCGCGTTCAGGATTCCTGGTCAGCATCACGGTCCAAAACTCCGGGATCCTCCCTTTTCCGCTTTCCGAAAAAAACCAGCCCTCGTCTTTTTCGATCTTTTTCCTTCCTTTTCTCTCTTTCGGTTTTCCCAGCTTTTTAAAACATCAGGGGCAGTCCATTTCTCCCCCCCCTCACGCTTTCTCATTGGTGGGCCGAAATGAATCGATCCTTGAACCTCAACTCATTAGAGCCCATTGGTGCATAATCCGCCAATCGTCCTCTCCCCTGGTTTCTTCACAAACCAGCAGTTGTCCGACACATGCCAAACCCCTTCGGCCCACTGTCGTCGTTTTACTGCCTTTGATGACAATTCGCCATTGTGTATGTAAGGCGACAGTCAGCTGCCTCGGAAGCGATCTCGTCCATAATAGTATGACTAGACTATTGTATGTCTAGTCGCACTGGCACAAAGTCCAGACGCTAAACAAACGATAATGAGCCTTAGCTGCACATGCACCAAAAATCAGTCTAGTATTGTCCTGAAAGAGCGAAACTCGTTTCGTCACCCCGCTCATGCCTTCGGCAGACACATTTTTTAATCTTGTCAGATATTGATGCTGAACAAAATATTTTTTGTTTTATTGCAAACTTGATTAAACGTGTTTAATTTACACAAAATAAATTAACCAAGCCTCAAAATCTCTACGTGCCGGAGAGTGGAAAAAAGGAGGGGGAGAATTGAAGTTTTAAACAATTGATGTTTTTTGTCCTCATCTCTTGACCAAGATTTATATTTATGAGATGCACCTCTAATAACCACCCTCATGTAGTTTCTAGAGCGGCATTAATTCAAATTTTTGAACTTATTAATCGGATTTCTATAGCCGGAAAAAATATTCGAAAATAAAGTGAAAATGCAAATAGGGTGAAAATTAAGATCGTAAATCCAGACTGAGTGGATCACTCTTCAGATCGTTTCTAAAAAGTGTGCGTGTGAGCACTGCCTCCACGAATTAAAATTATCTTTGGAATCGTATGTAATGAAAACTATACCTTTTCACAACCATGCAGGCATTGGCGTATAGTACAGTAAGACCCTGCTTAACGCGGGGTATACGTTTCATCAAAGTAGAGCGTGATACGAAACAGCATTAAACGAGGTTATCTCATCATGTAAATAATGGGGTTAGGGGAAGATAGGTAGAAAATTGGTCAGGTATTTTACCATTAAATGTATTAATTATGTTTTTTTATAACAATAAAACAAAAATTTATTCCTTACAAATATAGAAATATAATAAACGAATATACATATAAAAATAAATAAAATTATAAGTCTTGTTTTAATGGCATATTGCGTTCAATTTCATCGTCAGTCTCTCCATATAGAAAGTCTTTTTTCTCCATTTCCTCTATTTTATTATTTCTAGAACGGGTAATTCTAGTTGAAGAGCTTGTCGTAGTTGCAGTTGTGTGTGCCGATGACAGTATTTTTTTCTTTATTCTTAAGAATGGTCCTTATTGTTGAAGTTGTCAAATTCAATACAGCACCAGTTTGAAATCAACGTTCACCAGTATCTAATCTTCTAATCACTTGCATTTTAGTTTCAAGTGAAAATGTTTTTCTTGTTGTTCTATTTTCGTGGTTTTTATTATCTCCCACGATAAAAACTAAAAATCATAATATTTGTCACTATAGCAATTATATAATACTTAAATTTATATTTACAATAACGTTAACAAATGTTAGAAACGATAAAAATATGCGTTCGTATAACACCACAGGAAAGAAGAAACACAGATAAACTGCTTCGGATATCGGGAAACCTGATGCTGCGTGCAATTTCGAGGAATCCCACAATTAAAATAAAAGAGCGTTAAATCGAAACTGTGCTAAGCGAAACAGCGTTAAGCGAGGTCTTACTGTACAACTCTTCTACCCATACATCGCGGATGGGGCGGGATTCTAGGAGGCCCAAAGCCTGACTGACGCCAAATAAGTATGGTTTTGTTTCCTTTGTAAGAGCCAGCTTGGGACCAAAAACGCGATTTTCCTATTCTTCGTTCCACCTCTGCATGCAGAAATATTGCTTTTTAAGGTATCTGACTACGTTCGGAAACATGGTGTTTCAAAATCCTACAAACGAATACTTTTTTTTTTAATATTTAGTGTCACTTAGATTAGGATGTACGTATAAAATTATTTTAAAAATATTATTGCAATAAAAAATTATTTAAATGGGATATTTTGGCAAAAAATGAAGATAGAATAATTTATTTTCAAAATATTCTCTTTTTATGAAAAATACTTCTATAATGATAATATTCTTTTTGACAGAGAGCTAAGACTTCTCTCCAGAGGCCCTGAACTAGGATTATTAAAAAATTCACATTTTTCCAGAGTTATTACCAATTGAAATAATATTCAGTGTTGTTTTCCTAAAATGTTTTCATTTTGATGCATTAAAATAGGATAAAAATCCACTTCTAAGTTACATATTTCAAATATCCCTGTTCAGGCTCTGTACATATATCTGAGCTATATATAGGCAAAATATTATTATTATTATAGAAGATTTTCGTAAAGGGAAAATATTTTGAAAATGAATAATTCTTAGTTCATTTCATGCCAAAAAATATCGCATTTATAAATAATTTTTTTATATAATAATATTCTTAAAACCATTTTATACGTGAATTCTAATCTAAGTGACACTAAATATTAAAAAAATATTCGTTTGTATATACGCTTTTGCAAAATCACGCTTCCGAACATAGTCGGATACCTTAAACGTATTTACAAAATGAAAAAGTAAAGTTTCAAACATCATTGTCTATGGGAGGCGCGGTTCTTTTGTTTATTTCCTTTTTTAAAAATATTTTAAATCATTTTTAAGAAAAGAAAACGCATACAATCAATTAAATTGGGATATTAATCTAAAAATCAACCCTTATCATTTGAACTCAAAATCCCAATTCTTATCATTCAATTACACTCCAATTTTTCGTGTTTTTTAAAATTATTTCTCCTTTGAAAACTAATTTAAAATCATTTAAGAATAATCTTAAGTTATTCTATAATTGTGAGGGGAAGAAAAGAAAATTATATTAAAGTGCCACAAGATATATGGAAATTCGGATCAGAGAATGTGTGAGCGACTTACCCCTGAAGTTGCTCCCTCACCGTCTTTCCTACCTAAAAGTGTGGGAGGGGTAAAAGCAGAACCAGACACTTCCATTATAACAATTATTTATTTTACTCAAACACTCTAATCAACAACAGTTTAATCTCTAAGTGAATGTGTCAAAGGAGTAGTAGAGAGAAAGCAATAAACACTAAGCAAACAAGCGCAAGTAATTAATTTAGCTCAACCTAATCATTGAAGATTACTAACCCCCAATCACTAATTCAGGGGTGTCCAACACGCGGCCCGCCAATAAGTAAGTTGCGGCCCACCGAGTCTTTTTAAAAAAACTTTTAAATATCAGGTTTTTAAAGTTTTTTTCATTTTGAAATTTATTTGAAGGGAAATTTATATATATATATATATATATATATATATATATATATATATATATATATATATATATATATATATATAAATAAATCTACAATGTATTTTCCTGTTACCTGTTCTTGTTTTAAAATAAATCCTTTTTGATAATAGAAATGTCCTTTAGATTTAAATAGATTTATATTTTATCAAACAGTTATATTTGATTTTTCTATAATAAATTACTTTTTTAATAAATTCCAAATTGCATTATGCATATCCTTTACTATGGATGGCACATGATTCTCTGTGTGTGCGACTTTCGTTTCTCCTCCTCCTTTTCTGTTTAGGGTGCCCAAAAAGCAAGAGTTATGATGCCACTAATTCCTTTATTATTTCGATACAAACATTAATACAATTTTTAACATTCACACATTGAACTAAGAACTCTAATAGAACTCTTTTTATACAATATTAATAGTAAAAATTACAAATACATTTAAAATATTTAGAAAATATTAAATATTTTTGCACAAAATTATTCTGCAGTTACAACAGTAAATGCTAACACACAAATAGCTTAAAAAGTTAAAATTCTCATTACTCATTTAACAATGTTTTAAGAGTCAATTTATTAAAACTTTTGACAAAAATTTTATTTTGCCTCATTTCTAAATGCCTAGTGATAAATTTTTACCCAGCTTAAAAAATAATAAAATTAAGTAGCAGCCTAGAAAACTATAATACATGCTTTGTTTGAAATTTCAAAACTCAAGAATAAAGAAACAAAATCAGATCTAACAGAGGAAAGCATAAAATTAAATTCACTTAACTTATTCATATAAATCTCATTGTAAAAAAAATTATATGTATTCTTTCAATCAAACGTTTAAGAATAAACTGTCTATTATTCATAGACTGAAATGGGTCCAGGTGTTAAACATAAAGATACAAATAATTCTGATATTTTTTTCCCACGATGAAACATTTTAAAACATTCAAAAATACAAAATAATTCTTGTGTTATTTCTGAAAGAATTTTAGAGTAATTAAAAAACTACACACTTACACAGGAAATGGTAAAAGTTCTCCATTTTTTACACCCCCCCAAACCAAGATGTCTGTTATGAGCTATATGAGGTATTGCAGAAGTAATAACCTTTTCCAAAGTTGCTCTGTAGCAATGAATCTTTAATGATTGAGCATTATCTGCACATTTAAACAAAAACCATAAAAACGTCAGCTTCATTTAAAAAACTTAATCTTTCATAAATATAAAGAGACAAACAATTTTCACTATTACATTCATAATATTACTGATACATTACAAGGGAAATAACACTAAAACATGTAGCATCACTAATCTAAAAATAACCCTATAATAGCAAATTTCGATTTAAAAACAAACCATATAAACTACACCAATAGGTCAAAGGTACACTGGCCTCAAAAAGTTAAGGTACAACATGTTTTTCGAAGCTCACCATAAAAAAAATGGCAGTAACAATAAAATGCATAGTTTACATGAATGATAATAACGAACTTTAAAAACATTAATGCAAAAACGATTGCTACAACTTTTATTTTATAGAAAAGAACGTATATTTATGAGTGAGAGAAAAAATATGCAAATATCAAGCTTTCGTACTTTTGTGTGTAAGTTGTGTTGATTTTCAACAGTTGTTGGCAGTTTCGGTGACAATAGTCAATAGAGTTTAGAAAATGTCTCAGAGACGTCGTTTACCCAATTCGTTAAGGTGGCGGGCAGTTGGATGGATGGAAATGGGATTGTCGCAGGCTGATGCTGCTAGACGTCTCAATGTGTCTCGTAGTATTGTTCAGCGACTTTGGGATCAATACCAATCCGAAGATTCTGTGTCCAGAAGACCTGTTCCAGGCCGACCACGAGCTACAACACCTGCAGAAGACCGTTTTCTAGCTCTTTCGGCACGAACGAGAAGAACCACTACTGTGCCGCAGCTCGTTGCAGACCACTTTCAAGCATCAGGAAGAAGAATCTCCGCTACTACGGTGCGAAATCGTCTTCACAATGCAGGTCTGTATGCAAGAAGACCAGTTGTGTGCGTTCCCCTCAACGGACTACAGCGAAGGAACCGCTTATGCTGGGCAAGAGAACATGTTTCTTGGACGCAGCAACAATGGGCTTCTGTGCTGTTCACAGACGAGTCCAGATTTACAATGGAGAGTGATTCAGGGCGTCTACTGATCTGGAGGGAACAGCGCACTAGATACCATCAATCCAACACTGTTGAAAGACACAGTTATAGAGGTGGTGGAATCCTGGCTTGGGCAGGGATCTCGCTCGGTGGCCACACTGACTTGCATGTGTTCCATGGAGGAACCGTAACTGGTCTTAGATATCGGGATGAGATCCTTGATCCATATGTCCGCCCATATGCTGCTGCTATTGGTAACGACTTCATTCTGATGGATGATAATGCACGACCTCACCGAGCTGGGATTGTTGAGGAGTATCTGGAAGATCACGGTTTGGAACGAATGGAATGGCCAGCTAGATCTCCAGACCTGAATCCGATAGAACATCTTTGGGACTATCTTGGCAGAGAGGTTGCTGCTTTAAATCCTCCTCCAAGGTCGTTACATGAGCTGAATAAGGCTTACTCTGTGTCTGGTCTTCGCTTCCTATTCCGGTGTCCGACAACTTAATAAACAGCATGGGAAATCGATGCCGCCAATGCATTCAAGTTAGGGGTGGACACATTCCTTATTAGAACCCATTTTTGTATTGTTTTTATGCCATTTTACCACATAACACTGTGATGTGCTGTTTTCTCCAAGAATGGACTTTTCCGCAGAGATTGCTTTTTTTGTTATAAATCGTTTTTGCAATACACTTATACAAATTTCTATGACGCATTCAATAAAAAACTATTTAATGCACATATCCTCCAAATTTTTTGTTTCTACATTCATTCATTTGCAAATTAGACACAAAAAACCGGTTGTACCTTAACTTTTTGAGGCCAGTGTATTTACAAAAACGTTAGAAACAACAAGCAGAAGCAGTAAAAGTAATAAAATTCATGATTAATGAAATGCATACTGTTGTTCTACTAACTTCAGGGCAAAATCACCCTTAATTTTCGTGTTACAATTTCAACTATCAGTTAAACTGCAATCAAATTCTTTTGTTCTTTACAGTCAACATACTATATCAAAATATCATCAAAGGTCAAAATCATGATTAAAATAATATTATTTATCTTTGAATACCAAATTTCAACAATTTGCAAACCATTTATATCATCAACTAGAATTAGAACCATGCAAAATTTATAAAAAAATATCCAGATTTCTTCCATATTAACAGCTTTTTATAAAAAATTTTTTTTAATAGATTGGTGATATTCCCATATGATTTAACATCAAGCTCATATTTTTTAAAAAATCTTTGCTTTTACTTGTGATTTTATAAAAAAACCATTCATAATACTAAAATAAAGGAAGAAACAATTATCTTAAATTTAAATTATACTTGATATCAATTAAGATCTAAAACTGCTAGTGATATACCATTTTCATGTGATTTGTTTAAAAATTATCTAATTTTATCATGCTGAATTAACAATAAGCAATCAAAATTTTCAGAAAGTAACTTCTAAAAATAAAATCCCCCCTCCTCCTAAAAAAATTGCATCATAACCACAAATTCTCACCTTGAAGCCTTTTAATATGCATCTCCACAGCAAGGCAAGCCATTTCTTTTGCTTCATCACTCATATCATAATTAAAGGTTTTCACAAAATTACTCAGAGGAAAGCATTCATATTCCAGAAGGCCTTCATATAACCTAAGAATTTGAAAAAAAAAAATAATAATTAAACCCAAATATTCAAAGAAGTATCCCTACTATACACTAACATTAGCATGCAATTTAGATGCTAATTTTCATTGTATTCTAAGCATTTATATTTTGACAAAGTGATACTTAATTAGTTCAGATTAATTGTTATTGTTAAAAAAAATGAAAAATTCATCTTTAATCCTTAAAAAACCAAGAACTTTAGAAAAGATAATTGTATTATTAAGAAAAAGAATATTAGGCTTTTTAATACCTTTTTAGCAGTTATGCTCTCAAATGAAAAAATTTCACTATAATACATTCATAAAATGTTTAAGAATCTAAGTGTGTCTGATTACCTACACAGTGTAAATGACAAAGATCATTCTAAATATTTTTCAAATGAAAATATCAGCCAGATTTGTAAAGAAATAACGTTTTTCTATAATAAAAAGAATAATCTTAAAAATTCTTAAAATTAAAGTAACACTAGTAATATTCAAAACTTTAGTTAAAGCTGAAATATATAGATGTTAGAAATTCTCTTGTTGTGAGGTCAAAAGTAATTTAATCAATGGGAGCAATAGCTGTTCACAATTGAATGTTTTCTTCCCATGCCTGGAAAGAAATAAAACTGATTTTCAAATAAAGTATACATTTTATTTAATGGATTTGTATTAGTACTTTTTTTTCTTTCTATAGAAAGGTTTCACAATTTAAAGAATCTTATTAATTTTGATGCAACTTTTAAAGTATTCTTAAAGTACCCTAAATGAATATTCTTTAACACAAAAAAGTATCTCGACAACTCAAAAAGTTAAAAATGAAACAAACATCGTCACATGGTTGCTATACCAGAAACTACAGCTATAGTATTGGAAGGCAAGAAAGTGATATGCTTGAAAGCACCATTTTTCCCCCAATTCAAACATTCTAAAAAATAGTTGTTTGATTTTAATAAGTATTTCAAAAATTATTTCATCATACAAATATTTTTTGAATTTGTTTTTAATTTTGAACAGGATATAGAAATTAACAAAAACATAACATGATGAATATGTACAGTGTATAAATATTTTGGACAATGAAATTAATAAGGTCACAAAAATATCTAAAAAGGTATCAATTATAATTAACTATAATTTTTAATTACTATTAACAGTCTTTCAATATATTTTTACAAACAGCTGCTTATTTTTTTTTTAAGAAAATAATCTTCAATCACTTTTAATGGCTACTAAAATTCACTGCTTTATTACATTACAACTAAATTTCAAGTTGAAATCTGGAGGAGAGTGTATTCTACCCAAATAATTACAATTATTTTTGTCTAACGCAAGTTATTTTGTTCCACACACATATATAAATAAATGCATTACTTTAAAGTTAGAGAATTTTAAATTCTGTGAAAAATCGCTTTAATTAATAATTAGAACATTTAAATGTCGCCCATACAATATAGTGTTAGTGACACTGACTATGTCATAGGGCCAAGCTCCTCAATCTTTTTATCACCGCAGACGGGTCAATGTCTGATACTTTAACTGCGGACCACTGACGGGGGAACGTTCATTTCTATATTTTAGATTGTCTTGATTTAATAATTTTAATTTAATTATATCTAAATATGCCTTCAGAATAAAAAGCAGTTACACCAAAAAATGAATATTAGGTGATTTAACATAGGATATAAAGTTATTTTCGCAGAAATTTGCACAAACCCGAGATAAATACACCCCAGTAAATAAGATAGACGTAATTTAATTTTCCTTGGGAGGACCGCTACCATATGATCTACGGACCGGTACCGGTCCGTGGACCAGGGGTGCGGATCACTGTCGTAGGGCATGGAATCAAAACAAGGCATGAATGTTTGTAAATGTATAGTGTTTTCCCGGCATGGAGGTAACCTAAATAGCTGTCAAGCCCTATCGTGAGGTTACTGGAAGAGGAAGAGAGGGCGAGGCCCCAGACCACCCCCAACCCCAAGGGGTTCTCCCTCAAAAATTGGGAAGAACCAAGCCAAATTGTACTGTCATCTGTACAGTGCTGAAAGATACGAATAACGATAGGCATAACTTAGCCCTTTGTCATGATGAATTTCGTCGGCCATTGCCAATCAGGTGGCATTGATAACAGAATTGTAACACATAAATTACAATAAAGAATGAAAACATTTTTTTAATAAACTACAGTTAAAAAATTAGAAAGAAATGTGAACTGGGCTGTTTCCCTCATCTTGCCTATTCTGCAAGTTCCTTCCCTTGTATTCTACTCAACATGTACCTCAGAGGAGGCCAACCTAATGTGAAATTTGAATAATTTTCCAGCTATTTCTTCTTGGTTCTGTATTTTCAATGTTATCTACCACATATTCGATCAACAAATAAATATTCTTAAAAATAGATACCCCACTTCTCCAGAATGCCTGTTCAAGATCTTTTACAATATATAAAGTAAGTTAACATGAATGCAGTAAAGGAAATAAAAGATAAGCATATTGAAATTCATTGAAAACTAAAACTTCTACAGGAATACTTACAAAACATTTTAAGAGATTGATTAATATTCAACATACTACAAGTTAATATGAAAACATTCAGTTTTCAAGGTAAAATTTCATTCTACACATTAATATTTTTATTCAAATTCAATAAAACAAATTCCAGACAACTTTTAATACATTGAACATATTGAAAACCTGAAAAACATTTTAAAAATAAACTTATATATAGGAGTTATTAGTAATATTTCCTAAAATACTTTTTACTACATGCCCTCCTGGCATACTTTAAAATCAACATTTAAAAGAGTATTAGTTGAATGCCTAGCTCAAGACATTTACATACAAAAGACAAGACAAATATGAAGGAACATAATTATATTAATTTAATACAACAGTCTTACTCGTCAAGTTTCAGTTGATTATAACAACACCCAACAGAAAACAACACTTTTGACTGTTCACTTTTAACAAAAGCCTTTAAAAGAGCTTCTCCAAGATTGCCACATGTATGCAAGCCCATAAAGGCAAACTGAATTTTCTACAAATAAACAGAAACGAGAAAAAAGCATAAAAATCACAATTTACAGCCAATTGCACTTTTAATACTTAAATTTTAAGCACAGAAAATTATGTAGTTTAGAGTATGAAAGCCATTTAATGTTATACACATAGAATCCTTATTTATTTATCATAGTAGGAATTGCTACAATTTTATAAATATCTGTATGATAAAAATCAAACTATACTGATAACAAAAATAATTAGTACACACATGTATGTTTTTTATTCCACTCTTTTCCTTTTATTGAGGCTTAGCATTATTTAAAGATATAAAAATTATTAACAATACTTTCTAACTTTAAACTTCAACCAAAACTCATATGAAAGAGATTTGTGTCAAAATATACAGTTAAAACTTAGAACTATACATACTTTTTGATAATATGCAATCTCAGTTTAGACACTTGCTAGAATTATCTTTTCAGAATACTCAAAGGCCAACCTATGCAAGTGCAATTGCTTACTAGTACTTTTTTCATTGTTCACTGCGTCTTCTTTACAAGTCATAATAAATTACAATGGAAATATGGAATTTAGCAGGATGATAAAACACAGGACTTCAGATAAAAGTTTTACAAAAGAACAGGCAAAAATTGCATTGTATGAATAAGAACCTCCTAGAAAGCTAAGCATAATATTGCTTCTAATAAAAATTCATATCCTGAATAGCATGTTTTTATTCTTATAAAAAACAGAACACTGTACATGCAATATGCAAACAGAAACAAAGAAAAGCTTTTCATAAATGTACAAACATAAAACTATCTTTGACAAATTATGAAGAATTAGATATAAAAATGAGAACAAAAAGTAAGGGAGGAGGGAAATGTTATTCATTCACTAAACAAAAAGAACAGCTTCAAGATACCAGAGATGAATGCAATAAAGAGAATGCAAACATGTTAAATACATTATCATTCTCATCTGAAATAAAATGACTAAGGATACTTGAGAAAAAATATATATTGTTATTAGTCAGCAGAGTTACGTATTTAAGAGAACTACCACAAGTGATATCTTTAAAAAATTCATGTTACATTCTTTGCTGAATTTCTTTATATTTCAAGCAGATTATATTTTTTTGCATATCTTAACTGAGACTAAAAGAAGCAATAAAGATTTACAATAAATACCATAGATGGTACAAATATCTGTACAGATCAATTATCTAACTAATTACAAGATTTGTTTTTCAGTTTTAGTCCTCATAGTTTTAAAACACACAAAACTTATTACTACATCACTACACATAGTAAAATAGTAGGGAAATATATAAATGCTTATAAAACTTTAAAAATAATTTGCCAGGTTTTGCAGATAATTTGTAATCTAAAGAGCACTTTAAAGAGAAAAATTATAAGCATGAACTTTACATAATCAATAGTTACAAAAAAGATATTTAATTTTCATCCATATTTTAGCTCGGCATACTTTTCTATTAAAATCTCCACCATGAGAAACAGCCATTATATAAAAAAAAATTAAACAGCACTAATAAATGGAATAAATATATGAAAAAAGTCTTATTCTTCAGATATAAGAGGTTAAAAATTTTCATTTAAGTCCAAGAACATTTCAACACAATCCTGAAAAACAGCGAGGGCCCATGATCAAAAAAGAGAGCGCTGACTTTCCATACATCATTGAATTTGATGTTGTTAACCTCTTATTAGAAATATGAGACAACCTGCACATTTATACCATTAATTTTTGTTATTGTTTTTGCTTATTAATCATAGATGCTAAGCATTTGGCTCGACATAGAACATATAAAATGTTTCCATAATAGAAAAATAAGTATATATTGATAAAAAAAAATTCTTCCCTAAATTTTTGTTAATAACAAAAATAAAAAATTTAGAAAACATTTTAGTATTGCTATAACAAATCTTAATTTAAGCAAATAATTCAATTACAGAAGGTGATATAAAATTATATCTCAATTCATTTAACCAGAGTCTGATCATCCAGCAAATCCATATAAAAGATGTTGGATGTTTCCTTCACAAATATATAAAGACTTTTTGCACTTGTAACTCTTACTCAGATAGGATTTATGTTTAATGTAAAGAACGTTTCTTCAAAAACAAGTGGCAAAAGGTATTGCTAACAAAAATCTCTTAAAAGTTCATTAAACAGCTCCAAAGGGAGACAAAATTTCTCAAACTGCTTTTCAAATTGCCTAGGATCCGCATCTATAACACTAATGTGGAACAATGTTTTGCCAGAAGAATCTTACTCCCTGTCAGACATATGTCAATTAAAGAATTATCTGTCACATTCTAAAAAATAGCCAAAGCTTATAACATACACACAATAACTGTCACTAAAATTACTTTTTATTCCTTACTGAAACGTTTGCCTATTGACTTACTATATAGTTCCAGTTCATACTTACCTTACTGGTTTAATCTGTATATTTGTAAAAATTTATATTACAGAGTGGACCATAATTCCCCTTTGTTTAATCACTTTACCTTGGAAAAGTCGCCTTTTGCATAAAATGAAAAAAAAAAATTTTGCAATAAAAATAAATTCTGCTCACACTTAGCACTTTAATCAATTTTTTCACATATTGAGAAATTTTGCAATTTTTCCAATGCAATTTTTTATAATTATTTGGCCTACCAATGTCTTTCCAATCAAGCAATGTAAAAATAACTAAGAGTAACTGCATGAATAAAATATTGTTAATTACCTTTTTAACTTCAACAGACCAGCCCAGTTCCATTACCTGAACAAAACGAAAATGAATCAAATTAAAAAATTAAGCTATTACTAAAACATACATACAATAACAAAACATAAACTACCTCATTTCTACATATTGAGAAAATTACAATTCAATATTACACATAAAAAAACAATATTTAAATGAATGCAAATAATAAAAATAATTAACTGCATTTTGACAGGCAGCCAAAAAAAAAAAAAAAAAAAAAAAAAAAAAACAGACAATAATGATCAAATGGATATATCTTAACATAAAATGTGGTTGAAAATAAAAAAAATCTATATAGATCAAAACTAACCGAAAAGGCCAATTTCATGTAACAATCATTTTGCTTGACGGTGAAATCAATTTAAAAAAGATTTTGCCTTAAGCTACCTTTTCCCCACAAATGTTGGCATTTGTTTAAAATCATTTATGAGTATACCATAAAAATTTGAGGAAAAGTGCATCAATACATGAAAGGACAAGAAGCAATCACAAATAAAAAAAATTTAAACCAGCAATTTACACCTCTTCCAAATATTCCTGAAAATCATCAACTGACACAGAGGCTTCACAATGACGAGGCAATGTCTTTGTATCCATTGGAATGTCTTCATTTTCAATATCTTTATATTTTCGTTTTCGCTGTAAACGGGCAAGTGCCTAAAATACAATCACAACAAAAGCTATTATGCAATTAAAATTCAAAAACATTAACTAAAAAAACTAATGTATAGATGCAAATAAGTACAATGTACCATCTGAAATCAAAATGGTTTTTTTGAAACTCAGATATTTCAAAGCAGAAATATTTCAAATATAATGAAAATATAAAAAGATGGACACTAATAAAGAGTAGAAAACAACTGGCTCCTAAAAACAAAAATTTCAATCATTTTATAAATAACATATCTAAATCATTAGTTTTATAAAAAGAATGTTTACCTGTATTCTACCAATTAAACATAATTAGAATTACTTCATTGTTATCATTTAATTCAAGATCAAGTACTGGCTCAAAGTTTAAAACTCTATGCGACTTTTTGAAGTTAAAAAAGACTATAAAGATTATGAATTCTGTTAATGCCTCGTATTTGTAAGGCTTTAGATCATGATCATTATACATAATTTGATGAACAAGTGTTAATATGTATTTTTTTGTAATCAATTAATATTTTATTAATCGACAAGAAATTTATAAAGAGTTCACTGATAATGTTAAGGGATAGATTACTATATTAAACTAAACTCAGTGACACAACTGCCCACACACACACACATCTCAGCTTATGTGACCTTGGGCACTGAGTTGCATGAGCAGATAGATGTTCCAGTCAGGTGGCCAGTCTGGCATGAAGCCCCCCCCAGTCTTTAATTATCAACATAAATTTAAAAAAAACAGTTAAAATTTCAAATTATTCTGTAATTTTTTCCTTTTTCATACTTGTACTTTTTCTAATCACAAAATCTCACTCACTTTAATAAAATTTTAAATGTCACTACAAAGAAATCGCATTTGCATGCATAAAGTAGTAGAGATAATAAAAGACATGTTTTTATTACAGATACTTTACAAGTAAAACATCAAGAACCAACAATGACAATTTCAAATCAGCACACATAGATTTATAACATATGGAATTATTCTTCTTTATAGATAATAATATTTGATATTAAAGAGTGATAAAAGGTCCAGGCAGATGTACATATTTATTAACAAAATAGATCAATTTTTTTTGACAGACCACTATCAATAAATGTATTTGCGCAATTCTTTGAGAACTATCCGTTTTTTTTACAGCCACAAAAACAGTCATTAAAAATGCAGTAAAAAAATTAGTTCAGAATTGATTATCTCCATCCATACATTAAAGGTCTTTATGTGTTTAACTTGCGATATTCACATTTCTTGGATAAATCTAACTTTCAGAACAAACGATTTTAGTCTTGGTTCACCTTAAAATTATTTAGTTTCTCAAACATGAAAGATAGATCAAAATATACCAACACAACACAGCTGAAATTTAGAGTACTTATAGTAAT
Organism: Trichonephila clavipes; assembly: GCA_019973935.1. NCBI lineage: Eukaryota > Metazoa > Arthropoda > Arachnida > Araneae > Nephilidae > Trichonephila > Trichonephila clavipes. The sequence goes on along the minus strand of BMAU01002987.1, from coordinate 39,474 downwards.
ATTTTTTACATAAATTGGTATTTTGTTTCTTACACTTCACAAGTAAAAACCAAGAGATGGAAATGAGCAACACTTTAGCCTTTTTGAAACCGATCATCAAAAGGACAGGAACTTATCAGCATACAGGTAAGAGCTGATGTACCAATTCATTGACATGAAATCAATGCATTGAAAATCAAAATCAATTTGGTATCATTGAAAATCAATGCACTTACAATTTCCTCATTACTTTATCTTTCTGCTTGCAAATACAAAAGATCTAGCCCATTCTTACCACTGAAGCAAGAGGGAAAAATTAACTAGAATTCTGGCTATTTATTGTACTCAATACATCGCAAAAATTTATTATAAAAAGTAGCAATCTGCATTCAAGTATGTGACACATTATACGGTTCTGGAGTAAAATCAATTTTAAAGTTACTATTCTTTCAAACTGCAGCACAGACTTAAAACTATGACAAGCCTTTTGGCATTGGAACGAAAATCTCCCATATGTGGAAACATAATGTTAGATCTCATTAAACAGAAATGAAGGACTTCAAAGAATACAACGAAATTATTGAAAATTCATGCCTAAGCACTTAACACCAAGGTGTAAAGTAAATACATCTGATCTTGTTTCAAATTCAACCGAATGTAATTTAACATGATCAAAGTTAAAATATTCAAAAAGAGTTTAAAAAGCCCTGTTACTAAAAGGTTGATTAGTATTTGTTAATATAACGATATATGTCAAAAATCACACCCACATCACAATTAGTTCCACTCGGAGAGGAAGATTAACATTATAAACTCTTTATTTAGATCATAGTTTCCCAAACTTTTGTCTCATAGACCCCTTGTCATGTTTTCAGGTTTGAGGTAGACCCCTGCTTACTTAATATTGAATTTTGCAAATTTGTCATACAAAACTCATGTTAACTTTAAGCGTTTATTAATTGAATTAAAAGCACAATTAATTTAATAAAAATCACAATTATTCAAATGAAAATCACAATAAATATACACCACAATTAATTTAATTTAAATCAAATAATTAAACTAAAATTTAAAATCAATTTGTTACAAAAAATAACTAAGCAAAAAATAAATGCTTTTAATGGGCTGTAATAACAATTTTTGAAAATTTGGCTTCAATTTAGTCAGGTTCAGTCTTAAATCTCCTCGGTTAGTAATGTCCAGTCTATTTCTTTCGTTTGTTAGGAGATAGGCAACTGTGCTGAAACCTCTTTCCACTAGATATGAGGATGGAAGAGCAGTTAAAATTTTTCGAGCGATATTATATAATATGAGATAAGTAAGAGGTATATCTTTTTGAAACCAGAATTTCTGATATACATTTTTAAACTGTACCTAAAGTTCTTCGTTTGTACTTATTTCAATCAGTTCCTCTTGTAATACGACATCCGTCTCTTCAATGCCCCCATATGGATTGATTATCCACTGTGTCATATATATTTATATATATATTATATATATCAGTGCCGCACACAAGGGGGGTCCGGACCCCCACCAAAGCCCTTGATTTTTTCCCCGATTGATTATAATTCCAATTATATAGTACGTAAAATTTAATTACTTGTTATTAATGATTAATTTTATTAAATAATGCTAATTATTTATTCAAAAATTAGTTTTTTTTACTGTTTTGTTCCCGAAAATCGACAAAATCAAAAGGAGCATGATACAAGAATGGTGAACTTTCGACCCTGGACCCCCCCTTCCCTTGAAAAATTCCTGTGTGCGCTACTGATTATATATATATAGTCAAAATATCTTTATACCTAATTTCAAAATCAGAAGAGAGGGCAATAAAATGTTGAATATAGGTTAAAATGTCATCTTCTCTCTTGGGGGTTTGTCTGAAACAAATTGGGAAAACTCACGTTGTCCAGTATTTTGCTTCATTGGCTTAATTCTGGCAAGAAACGCTAAAATAATGGACTTTGTTTTGTTCAAATTTAAGCTATCCCCTTGTAACTGCAGGTTAACATCATTAAATTTACTAACGAAATATGTTAAGTAAGCAATACCTGTTTTCCTCTTAATTGAATTTCTTAAAATTGTATCTTTAGAATCCAAAAACTCTAAAACAGTCTCAAAAAGTGTAAAAAAATCTTGTCAAACACAAGCCTTTCGACAGCCAGTGGACTTCCATGTGAAGGAGTAATTGATGAAAATGCTCGTCATTTTCTTCACATAATTGCACGAATCCCAGCCAGTATGGTGGCTATGACCCTCGGCTTGTAAACCGAGTGGGTTCGGGTTCGAATCCCGAGTAAGACTTGGTTGTATATTCTTCGGGAAATAAGTCGGTCTTTCACCTCAAATCGATTCCCGTCTCGAAAGGAAAATAAGCGCACCTCTTCTTGTTATATGCTGGGTTCATCCTTTGTAATAAAATCTGTATTCTTCTGTGTTTGTGTTATATGTTTCTGTTAATCTTTCTAACGTCTTTCATATGTATCCCAGTAATAAACACACGACAACAACAATTGCACGAATAAACGTGTATTTAATGCCTTGCTTCCAATTCGGTTTATCGTATTTATGACAAATTGAAGAAGCTCATATAATCTGCCATTCAGATTTTTAGCAAGTAAATGCTGTCGACAGATGAAGCAGTGTATAGCTAACCCCCCGATCATTTTGTTTTAAACGGCCTATGAATCCACGATAGCGCCCGACCATGGCAGATGCTCCATCTGTTGCTACTGGTATTATATTTGATAAGGGTATTGAATTTTCTATCAAATATTCCTTCAAAAGGTTAAATATGGGTTAGCATTAAGTGTTGGTTGTCAAAGCTCTTGCAAAGAGCCTTTCTTCGTGGCGCTCCTGATCCATAATACAACGAACATAATGATTTATTTCCAGGTGAAGTTGACTCCAACTGAGAGAGTCCTTTGCAAATAATTACACAAAAACTTTCAATATCTTGACTCTTTTCATCAATAAGTCTTTAAACTGTGTTGTTGCTTAAGGGAGTGCTTTTAATTATATTGGATGCTGATTTAAGTATAACAGTTTTCAAAACCTCTTCAACGGCTGGCAAAATCAACTCTTCTCAAATTAGATGAGATTTTCCGGATTTTGCTATAAGTAACGAAATATTATAAGACACCATACCATTATCATCTCTTTGTGAAGTCGAAACAAACATTCTCTCCATCGATGGTCCTTTCTGAAGTTTTTCTTTGAGTATTTGAAAGAACAGTAAAACGTCATTTATCCGAATCAATTGGGACCGGACACCGTTCGGATAACCGAAAAACGAATGCGATCCATGCAGTATCTGAAACCGGACTCTATACGAATATTGAAAATCATCACATGCGGGAAACGTGCTTGAAGAAAAAGCAAAATAGGAGCAAAATGTCGCAATTTTACCTTTATTGGGGAAAACAATCACTTATTTTTCGCTGTACTATTTTACACCCTCGTTTTTTTGCTGCAAGATTTCTGATTTTCTTGAGCAGCAATAGTTGAATAGGACAGCACTCTGATTGTTGTTTGTACCACTCCATAGCTGTCTCTAACGCAGAAAATGTGTCGGCATTTGATGAACCCTAGCTATTTTCGTTGTTGCCCTTGTCTTCATCCGTTTCATCGTCGACAGAGTCAGATTCTTGCAAGGAAGTCACATCTCGTCATCATTTAGCATTTGAAATCCACATTCTTCTGCATCACATGCCATCAAGGTCTCTACAACTTCATCGCATTCTTGAAATCCTGGGATTAATTGGACAAAGTCTGTAATCTCCTCCCTGTGGTCGTCATTGAAGTCTTTTTTTTGCCTTCTAAATCTGGCCACAGCTTATTCCAAATCACACAACTAAAATTCCCCAAATATCCCTGTCCTTGAGTTTCACCGTCCCTTTTGGCCTCACCCGAAACAATTGCCGACCCTTGCACCCTTCGAAAATGTATTCATATACAGTACATGCAGTTTACAAAAAAAAAAAAAAAGAAAGAAAGAAACCGGTCTGGATAATAAACGTTCGAATAAACGACGCTCTACTGTACTTCAAACTGACTCAATAAAACCAAACTTCAAATAGTCAACTCTGTACTGTCTACATTTATTTTTAAGATTCGGCCATGTTTAGAATTAGTTACCTGTTTAACAATTCAGTTATTTAAATTAGACATGGCAAAATATATATATATTCTGTTTGTATCACTTTATTTTACATTTAAACGTATAACAGGGCCGACTCGAGAAGTTTTGTCAATTGGCACAAAAATGCACAATGCCACTTGGCACAAAAATGCATAATGCCACACCTCCTCTCAAATTACAAAAAAATATTAAAAAAGATAAATTGTTCACACAAACACATAGATACACACCATCAAAATTTGAATAGTTCGGGCGAACAGAAAGGCAGCATGACAATATGATATATATATTAATATATTATTTAATAAATATATATATTTACGATTTTTAAAGAGTTTGATGAGATTTTTCAAAATTTTATTGTAAATTTAAAACAAAGAATAAGCCCATATTTTTAACTTTCATCGAAACACTGTATTTACATAAACTTAATATATTTGTAAATGGTAATTATACATGGTAATACATTCTAACAAAGTAGATTTTTCAAACAAAAACTATACCGCCTGAGAATATAACATTTTTTTTTTTTCCCAACAAACCCACATATAAATCTGTTTACAGTGTGCACAAAAGATTGCCTGGATTTACATAAATTTGAATTTAAAAGAGATGTTTTACTTCTACAATTCCCACAAAGAAAAATACTTTTTCAAATCTCATTAATATAGCACTAGAAATTAATCCCCATAGTAATCAATCTTAAAAGAACTAACACAAATAAAAACATTCAAAAAGTAGACTGTGATATTTAAATAATAATAAATGCATTATATTTCTCAGTCCAATAAAGTCATGTTTTTTAGCTTCCTAAAAAATATTTTGTCATTTTGAAATATATTTTTAATACGTAAATCAAAATTTATTATAACACATGCAATCAATTAAAAAATATATTTGAAATAACAAAATAATATTACTAAATTTATCTCTCTTTTTTGAGTAAAAAGACATTGAAAATAACACATTAATTACTGATCTAATTCAAAATTTGAATATTCTGAAAGAATTTTAAGAAATGCCCTTCGAATACTTTAATCAACGATAACACAATGAATTATAAAAATGAACTAATAACAAAATGATTACAAAAATTTTCACTTGATGTATAAAAATGTGAAAAATCTGAAATACATATTTTATATTGATTTCACATTTGATGATTCAGGGGGAAAAATTGAAATTTACTATAAGCAACAGACAAAGGAACTGCAATTTTTTTAAATACTAAAAACAGTAATGATGGTCGTGCAACGTCTCGTTCCAAACATGAAAGTTCTTACATGAAAAAATTCGTAACAATATTATTTCAATTGAATCCAAAGAAAAGATTTTACAATCCATATACTGTTGATACATATATACAAAATAATTTCTCTGACAATAAAATAGCCCACTTATATTAATATGGCAAAAATACAGTAGTACCCCTAATAAGGGACTCTGTGTTTGACATAGTATGTCCTAGTGCCTGAAATTTAACCCAACCAACCTAATGAAGGACAACCACCACATCAGACATTGCATATTTTGTCCTTTAATACCAAGAAATGTACTTTAATTAGAAATTCAAGCTGCATCAGGCCTTAAATAAATTTTATATATGTAAGTACCTTAGTCACAAGTATTTTTTTAAATGTGAAGCAATGCAAAATGAAAATTCTTGATTGAAAAAGTTTAACTATCGCATGTTTGAAATAATCAATTGAATTCTGTGCTTACAGAAATTTATTGAAAATAATTAGTTGTACAGATTTTTTTTGAAAGCCTATGTATTGTGTCAGCATAAGTCCGCATTTTTATTTCTCATGTAAATCCAAAGAAAAAGCGCACCACCACAAGATGCAATCGCTTTATTATCTGTTTTGTCTATAAATTGAAGAGTCAAACAGATTGCATTGCTCTTATATGTAACATATTTCTTTTCCCTTTCGAAGTAACTTTGATTTATCAGCTCGTCAATATATTTGATTTATTTAAAGAGAAATACAAACTTATCTTTGAAATCATAAAATGTTACTATTAAAAAATACAAAATAATTAAAAATTAAAAGCATAATTAGCAGTGGTTATTTCAAGTGAGTAAATTGTAAAAGATGGAATTATGTGCTTATATATATTTCAGTTGGCCAATTCCTTTGAAAATGAGCCTTTTGATGGTAGAAATCGCAACCGTGTCTTAAAATAACCCTCAGAAGTAAAGTAAAAAATCTACTGTAAAGTCTAAAAAAAGCTTCCCTGTCCCTTTTTAGTTAGTTATATGACACCAGACATCCTGCGAGTGTTAGGAATGACCATTGCGACTCCACTGAAGGAATGGGAGAAAGTTGCAAAAAAAGTATAAACACGTAAACCAGAAATATTTCAATGTCCATGTAAATACAAAAAAAAAAAAAAAAAATCTTGAAGATGCTGTCATAGACCCCTATTTACCATTCATGGACCCCCAATTTAAATTTTCTCTGGCGTAGACTTGGAAGTCGTCGCCGACCCCTGGGGGTCCATATAGACCACTTTGGGAATCACTAATTTAGATCATTAAAATTATACATACATAATTTTATACCGTAAATGAGACACAATCATAATTAATTTTATACAAAAAGCGTCCCACGTACCGTTCGTTCGGCGGACCACGGAAAAGAGCTCAAGGCCTGGCACCTGCCCCAGCAGTAGCCCCTGTCAGAGGGACCTCGAGCCCCTCCGCGGTGAAGTGCACTCCTTACGCCACATTCCTCCGAATGTGCCTCTTTATAAAACATATAAGTTCTACAGTATAAATAACTATTTGCAAAAAGTTTTGTATGATACAAAATATATAAAAAGTAACTCACTTGTTCATCAAACTTCTCAGCATCTTCGACAAAATCTTTATTAGCTTCCATAGTTAGTACTCTCTTATTACAACAGAGAGCTAGGAATCTTGACAAATGTCCTTGACCAGAACCAACATCAATCACATTCTTTATGTCAAAATACTTATACACAACGTCGCATACCTACATAAGTAATTAAAGGCTTCATTTTTTTTAATTCAAGTATTTATTAATTCTTAATAAATTATCAATTCATAACACAAAAAATAAAATTTGCCTTTATTAGTGATATAAACTGCCCTAGATTGATGTGACTATGCACAGTTAAGAGGTGTTTTATGAAAAATTTGGTACTAAATTTTTGAAAAATCAAGTGCTCCTCCACCCTTTCAATCATTAAGTTTTAATTGTAAGATTGAAGTAGTAATAACAATTTCATGAAAATTCGTTTAATACTATAAGTTTAAAAAATGCAATAAAACAAGGAAAATATTTTAGTGTATATGTTACGGCCAAAGCCCAAAATCGGCCAGTTTGCGAATTGGCTGGCCAATTCACGTTTTGGCCAACATCGCTGTAAACTTACTGGCCAATGCCCAATCTTTTCTTGATTTAGTGTTTTTCCGGTCAATTTGCGAAGCAGCTTGGAACGATTAGCCATAGGAAGAAAGAAATCAAGAGCTGATTGTTTTACACACTGTTAAAAATGAAGTATTTAAAAACGAGTATTGTTTTTTTAGTACAATCGTTTCAGAAACAAGTTTAAATATAAGTGACAACTCCGAGTTAAAAATATGCTTGAAACATATAAAAATATGATCTCGTGTTATTCTGTTCTCCTATTAAAGCCATAATAGAAATTATTCAGTGAACATATATGCTGTAACAACGTGATACCAAAAAGATTATATTTATGCAATTCAAAGTGATAAAAAACTATATTAAATCTACTATTATCACATCTGGCTTTTGCCAAGTATTCCCAGCCACTTCCCGAAATGGCCAGCCAAAGTAAAATATACAATATTAATTACAAGTACTTCGGACTTTGGTCAAAACACTAATTGGCCGAGCTTCGACCTTTGGCCGTAACATATATATAGTAATTTGTAAAGATTATGTTTTAAATAAGATAATTATACTTCATTCAAAGCAATCTAAATTATGAAATTAAATGGACTTCTTTAAATAGCATATTCTTAAACTGTAGAAATATACATAGCAAAATAATTTAATTCCAAAAACAACCAAGGAACAATATCTGAATTATCTGCTCTTTAAATTAAAAAAAGAAAATGCATTGGGTTAGAAATATAAATTTTGATAAAAAAAGAACAAAATTAAAACCAGAGCATTAAAAATAACCTTAGAAATAAAATCAATATAAAAAAAATATTAGGACTTTCTTTATATTCCATAAACTATTTTCTAGTAAAAATAAATCAAAGATGTTTCAATGACAAATAAAAAACATTAAATACCTGTGACATTCGAAAAATTTCGTGCTGCTTTTTTGGTTTTACATGTCGTCTACAAAACTCTGGAATACTCTTATGCTGGCCAGATTTAAATTCATTTGCAGCAAGACCCCATTCATTTTCCAAAGCTTTAACACAGTAAAGGGGGTGGAAATTTCATGTGAAGTTATGTTTAAAGATGCATTGATTGCATTCTTAGATCACAATTTTTTTAAAAATATATTTAACATTCACAAAATCCTATTAGTGGTCTGTGGGATATAAATTATGAATTTACTTGTCCGTGAGGTCAAAAAGTTTGGCGAATGCTGATGTACACAAATCCTTAATTTTTCATTAAGATGTTTTAAGAATTAGAAGTTGACCCTTTGACTAAAACTAAGATTATGCATACAAGAGCTACTACTGTCTCCATATTTTCTATAAAAACTGATTGACAAGTAAAAACATACTGCATATGAATGTGATATTCTAAACAACTGTAACAAAAATATTTCTTACAGTTGTAAAAAGAGAATGAAAAACTGCAGACTTAATTTCAGAGAAGGATTCACAATTGTTTCCAATTAGACATACAACAGGTAAAGTTAGTTTGTATTAGTGTCCCTTTCGAGCTATTGTGGCAATAGAATCATAATAGAATAATAAATCTAAGAATACATGTAAATCAGTTTTATTTATCACAAGAATAATGTGTGTGTATATAATCCCTTATATTTAATATATATAGATGATATATCACTTCCTTATTTCCAATACTTTCACTTGGTAGCATCTTTAGTCATTCATCAAAATTTACTACCAAAGTTATTGAATTGGTTTCCACAAACAATTATACAATGGATTGTTGATGAGGGAACTCAAGATACTGAATTATGGTCAAACGACAAGGACAACATTCCACACACACACACACACACATCTCACTATTCAAATTTTCCCAACTGTACCATATGGGAGCTAATTCATGCTAATGTACATAAAAATTCAACAATTCCACCGGACAATCTTTGACTTTAATTAACAGATCTAAATGTTAATATTTCCTTTCTCCACTTTAGTCTGGTAAATATCAACAAAAAAAATGAAGATATTTAAAGAACATTCATCACTTGTTGATCTTGCATCTTTAAAATGGTGTATTTGACACATTGCCAATTATAATTATTCTTTTAACCTTAAAAGAATACTTTTATATGCATACAAGAAAGGAATAAAAGGAAACTAGAAACTTTAAAAGTTGAATAAAAAATTAGTAAAAAATTAAGATTTCTCATTTAGGAAATCCTAGACATTAGAATCATAGTCCAAAAAATCTAAGAAATATTGATTATCTTAGTTGCATTATTTGAACTTACTTGAATATTAATTTACATAGAGTGCAGAGAACTTACTTAATTTTATTTAGCAAACAAAGTCAAGACACACAAACAATTTCTTCATACTTATTTTAAAATTCTATAAAGATATTATAAAATTCTAGTTCAATCAGAAATTTATCAGTTATAATTCAGAAAGGTTTTTATGGGTTCATTTTGGTTCTTTCACTGATCCTCAAGTCGAAATTCTTTTCAGACTTTTGTTTAAGACACTTGCCGCGTTGCGTGGTTAGACATTCTTCACTACAACACGGTTGAATGAAATAACAATAAACATTTATTAACTTTAAAGATAAAAGATTAAATGAGCAATTAAGAGGTAAGCTTTCAAAAACTACAACACATGGTAAACCAGGCACGCTACAATAATAACAGATCAATTCAGTTCAGTTTTGGAGTCGTTTTTTTGACCTGTAAGGTCGCTGCATACTCCCCTTCCAGTGTCAACGATACCTAGTTGGAAGATGAACTTTGAGACCAGAACGTGTAGATGGCTGGGTAGGCGTTGAAGCTGTTGGATCATGTTCCACTGTAGCAGGTGTTGGAGCTGTTACATTAGGTTCCACAGTAGCAGGTGTTTCATTCTTGGTTTGAGGTAGTTGCAAGTCCTCAGTGTTAAGAAAGAAGGCAGGTTTGCATCTATCAATAGATACAGATACCCGTTTACCATTGATGTCAAGGAAAAACACTTTATCCTTCCTTTGTAAGACTTTGAAAGGGCCATCATAGGGTTGTTGAAGTGGACGACGTAACATGTCTCGGCGAAGAAAAACATATGTTGCTTCCAACAGTCCTGGATGGATAAAAACTGGACGTTTGCCATGGTGTTTTGGTGGTTTAGGGTGAAGTGATTGCATGTGAGACTTGAGTTTCGAAACAAAATTCACAACATCATCATCTGCCTTGGAAGAGTCAAACATCTCCCCTGGCAGTCGAATAGTGGTCCCAAAACTAATTCAGCTGGGGTACACAGAATATCTTCTTTAAGAGAAGCTCGTAGACCAAGTAAGATGATAGGGAGTACTTCTGTCCAACGCTCAGTAGCATGGCACTTGATTGCACTTTTCAATGGGTGGTGCAATTCTTCGATCATCCCATTAGCTTGAGGGTGGTATCCAGTTGTACGACACTTCTGAACACCAAGTAGTTTGCTAAGAGCTTTGAAGAGCGAGGACTCAAACTGCCTGCCCCTGTCAGTTGTGAGAATTGCAGGAGTTCCAAAGCGAGACACCCAAGAGGAAAAGAAGGCCTCAGCCACAGTCTCAGCAGTTATGTCTTTGAGAGGTTGGGCCTCTGGCCATTTCGAAAACGGTCAATCATTGTCAGGCAATAGGTGTAGCCATTTGAAGGAGGTAGAGGTCCAATGAAATCTAGATGAACATGATCAAAACGTTGGGAAGGTTCTTGAAATGATGAAAGAGGTGATCTAGTATGACGATGAATTTTGGATTTTTGGCAAGCTAGGCAGTGTTTTGCCCACTTAGCTACATCTGATGAGATTGATGGCCAAAAACAAAACGCTGCTTCATCAAATGTACTGATCGACGTATGCCAGGATGGGATAAATTATGCATAGCAGAGAAAACATCTTGGCGATGCTGTTTTGGGATGTAGGGTCTGGCTCTGTGCCCGTTGATAGATTACACATAATTTCAGTAGACGAATTGGGAAAAGTTACCTTTTTGAGTTCCAAGGAAGTTCCAGATGCTATTAGGGTGTGAAGCTCCTGATCAGTCTGTTGTGTCTCAGCAATACAGTCATAGTCAATTTGACTTGGGAAGGTGATTGCAGAAACACGAGAGAGAACATCAGCAGCAATATTGTCAGATCCTAGAATGTGTACAATATTTGTGGTGAACTGAGAGAGGAAATCCAACTGACGGATCTGCCGTGGAGAACACTTGTCACTTTTTTGCCTAAAAGCATAAGTGAGGGGCTTGTGGTCAGTAAACACTGTGAAATCTCTAGCTTCCAGCATATACCGAAAGTGTTGGATAGCCGAGTAGATAGCAAGGAGTTCACGGTCGTAGGAACTGTAAGACTTTTCAGATGAAGTAAGTTTTCTGGAAAAGAAAGCCAATGGCTGTAGCTCAGAGTCCACAACTTGGTGAAGTGCACTTCCTATGGCATAATCAGAGGCGCCCACATGAAGAGCAAGCGGGGCAGAAGGTGAAGGATGAGCAAGAAGTGCAGCATCAGCAAGAGCTTGTTTACACTTCTGAAATGCTGTAATTGCCTCAGAAGACCAGTTTAAAGGCTTTGAGTCCTTCTTACCTTTAGAACCTTTTAAAAATTCACTTAAAAGATACTGTTGTTCAGCTGCTTTGGGCAAGAAACGTCTATAAAAATTTAACAGTCCTAAAAATTTTCTCAGAGAGCCAACAGTCTCTGGTTGTTTTTAATCAAGAACTGCTTGAACTTTGTCAGGCAATGGCTTAATGCCATCAGGAGTGATAAGGTGGCCAAGGAAAATGAGTTCAGTCACACCAAATACACATTTAGAGAAATTTAGTTTTAAACCATATGAGCTCAGTCTTTGGAATATAGTTCTTTAGTGAGAACGATGCTCCTCAGCATTTTCTTAGTAACACAAAATATCATCCAAGTAGACAAAACAAAAAGGAAGTCCTCTTAGTACTTCATGCATGAATCGCATAAAGGTATGTGGTGCATTCACAAGGCCAAAACACAAATGGGTATATTCGTAAAGACCCCATGGAGTTGTTACAGCTGTCTTAGGAATATCACACTCAGCTATAGGGATTTGGTGGAATGCCTTAAAAATGTCTATTTTGGAAAATATCCTCTTGCCATGTAGTGCATGAGCAAAGTCATTCAAATAAGGCATGGGGTAGCTGTCGAACTCAGTAACAGAATTCAGCTGCCTGTAATCCCCAACAGGTCTAACTGTAGAGTCAGATTTGGGCACAACATGAAGAGGAGAACTCCAGGGACTTTTGGAAGGTCTAATAATGCCTTGAGCAAGAAGAAATTCAAATTCTACCTTCACTGCATCATACAGTTTAGGGTGTAGCCTTCTAGGCCTGACAGTGACTGGTGGGCCAGTAGTAATAATATGGTGGACTGTGCCATGTGATGCTGATTTGGAAATTAAAGAAGGGTTGCTGAGGTCTGGATATTCCGATAAGATGTTTTTAAAACTAATGTTTGCATCTACAGTGAGGATTGAGGGCTGTACAATATTTGAAAAACACAAGAAGTGAAAAGAGAAGTTTCCACATCCACCAACCTTTTTCTTAAGGTCAATTAAAAGGTTGAAGTGCTTTTAGAAAATCAGCACCAATTATAGGAGATGATACATCAGCAATTATGAAAGTCCAGATAAAAGGTCGCCTCAGACCCAGGTTCAGTTCTTTACGGACCATACCATAGGCTGGAATTTTGGTATTATTAGCAGCAAAAATCAGGAGAAGTTAGACTGAGGTGATTTATTCATAGTTGGAGAAGGTGGGATGACACAGATTTCACTTCCAGAGTCTATGAGGAATTTCTGGCCAGACTTGCGGTCTAATAAAAATAACCGGCTGGTATGTTGAGAGGGCTCTGCCATTCCAGCTATGACAGAGCTTACTCGTTTTTTTGCACAAATGCACAAGGTGAAACACACTTGCGGGCCTGCTCTTTATAACGGCGATGATAGTAGCAGATGCCACTTCTTCTACTGACACTCCTAGAGCGTGAATGTGATCTCCGGCGGTCAGAACTATATCGTTGGTGGCGAGAGGAATTGCGCTCTCTTGTCAGTTCAGCAACTTGTAGAGACAGCTCTTGGATCTGCCTGGCGAGAGAGTCCATGGTTGGCTGAACACTGCATGAAGATGACTGGGATGGTGGAGGAACAGTTGTGGCAGCACAGATAGTCGAGGACGCACCAACAACCTCAGAAACCTTATCAGCGTTGATAGCCAGTTTATCCAAAGGCTCTGAGGATGCAGACAAAACAGTCTGGATATGTGGTGGCATTCTTTGAAGCCACAAACTTTGCAGAAAGTCATCCTGGAGTTGGCCATTAGACAGCTTTCATTTTTCGCAACAGGTGGCTGGGCTTCTCATCTCCTAGCTGAAGGTCAGTAAGCAGTTTCTTAATTTTTTGAGTCTCCGAGTCGCTAAATTGGGTGATGAGCCGCTGCGAGAGAGTGTGATATTTGTCACTGTTCGGAGGGCTTAACACAATGTCCGACACGTAGGAGAGTTTCAGCATCCAGGTTCGCAACCAAAGCAGAATACTTAGTATCATCACTGGAGATACCACTGACTGTGAATGCATGGTCGCATTGCGCAATCCATAGACGAACGTTGGATTTCCAAAACGGCGGCAGCCGCAACGCAATACGAGCGACTTCAACGGTTTCACTAGTCATATTGTTGAATAAGCAGGAAGCGAAACGAATCTCCGAGCAGATGCTTCAAGTGGCCTTGAGGAGAAGGAGAAAAAAAAATCTTTCGCTACGTACTAATCATCCGTAGTAGAAGAATTTGTATTGCATTCGGCCAGTAGAACAGAATAGCTTACGTGTTTTTAAGTCCAAAAGGGGTCACCACTGCCGCGTTGCGTGGTTAGACATTCTTCACTACAACACGGTTGAACGAAATAACAATAAACATTTATTAACTTTAAAGATAAAAGATTAAATGAGCAATTAAGAGGTAAGCTTTCAAAAACTACAACACATGGTAAACCAGGCACGCTACAATAATAACAGATAAATTCAGTTCAGTTTTGGAGTCGTTTTGTTGACCTGTAAGGTCGCTGCACACTTTTTGTCAAGAAACCGTGATTTATGCAAAATAAAACTACTATTTAATGTCAAGTGCATAGAGTTCAAGAGAGAGAGAGAGAAAGAACAGACAGAGATTGAACATGTTGTTGTTAGACTATAATAGAGTTTATATTTGTTCCTGAATAAAGGATTAAAAACTTTGTGGTGGAGTTCAAGGAAGACAGCTGGATACCAGCATTTATTGATAAATACTATTTTTTTCACATTCATATTTAAAGTAGATTAAAATTGACTTGCACCTCATCAGCTTAAGTTAGCATTGAAATAATTGATTGAAAGGACAAAACAGAGATTGTTTAATTAATAGCTCATTCTTAACAAATCCTCACAAAACATTCCAGTAAATTTTAGCAAATGAATACAAGCGGAACTTTACTACAAGGCATTTATCTATTTTATTTTTAACAGAAATATTTTTAATTAATAATGGAAGTATCCTAAACATTCCTTTAATTAATTATTACTTTTTACATAAAGTATAGCCTATTTGCATCATTCAACGTTCAAGATTTCTTGGAATTTTTAGAAATATATATTTGATTACTTCAATACTTGAGCATTGCCAACTAAACCTCACTTCCATTTTGTACAGCAAGCATTGGGTTTATCAACTACTAATTTTTAGCACTGATTTTGAAGTATTCAATTGACATTTTCATGCTAACTAATAAGTCTAGCATTTGTGATTTTGATTGCTGAAGAAAATAAAACATATCCACACATTAAGAATGTCCAAAATTTGAATTTAACAAATTCTGAGTCTGATTTAATAATTCAGCAAACGCATGGCCAATTTCTAAACATTGAACAATATACTCTTGATTATCAAAGACAAGTTCAACAGGAAGTAGATCATCCCGAAGGCTATTGTCAAAAACTTAAAATAAATTCATTCCTTAAATTTATCAAAATAAAAAATCTATGAGCTTATGTCAGATCAAGATGCAATTTTTTGGAAAATAAAATTTGTAACATGAGTTTAGGTGATGATACAAGTCTATATATGATTGCAGTGTCTCTAGATTAAAATTTGAGAAATCTCTCTCCTTCACTATTGGATAAAAGGTGCTGTGATTATAATGTGGAAGTGTAAAAGAGTTGTCCGTTTGATAACTCAAAAAAATTCAAAATTAATACAATTGAAAATGGCCAGAGTAGTCGTTAATGAATATAATGTAGGGAAAACATGCTGTTTTGATGATATGAAAATTACAGGTACACTGGATAGTGAAAATGTGTCTAAAAGAAAAACAATGAAAACTTTTATGAACTAGATCAAGTAATTGTTTTACTCGTGATCTATTCTTTACTTATATCACACTTTGAAACTGTACAAAGGGTATTGGCAACAGATCTCATAATTTTGATCCTTAGTGACAAGGGCAACACCCCAACTGGCACCCTACTCTCCAAACTTCCACGCCATGCCAAAATGAAAAATTTGTGCCTTAAAAGATTCAATGTGCATCAATCGGCCCCTCTCAATAGTGGGTCTTCACTGGCATCAGACTCAAGCCCCTGATTTGACTATGTTGACCATGAATTTCAAACTATAACCAATTATTGCATCCTAAGCAATGGGTGGAAGGAATTATATCTGATGCTGTTTTCTTAGCAAAAACAAAGACATTCCATGACTACTAAAATTGTCTAAGAGTTGGTTGACTGTAAGGAAAGGGGTGCTAGTTTAATATCGGGGGCAATAGCTCCAAGTTGTTGCTTATGTTCGCCAAGATGGGCAATAACATTACAATATGGTTACCTTAATATTTTTATTGTCTGTCGATGTGGTTGCCATGGGGATAACAAATATTGGAAATAACTTTTATTGGTTTTTCCCCGCTGTAACCCTATTAATTTCAGACAATTTTAATAAAAATTTATAATTTCTGTAAAAATTTTGACTATTTTCAGTGTAATTTTTCTACTGTTTCCGTATTCTGTTTAATTCTGTGCAATTTTCGAATATGGATATTTCTAAAATGAGCGAGTACTAGAATATTTTTTCTTAGAAGAATAAGTGTTGTGCTTTTAATTATCGCTATAAATCATTTATTTTCGTTTTAATTTACGTTTTACAAATGTTTTTTTTACGTTCTTTGTTCAATGCAATTCGTTGAAGGAACTTGAGCTGCAAGTTTCATATTGCAAGCTTTCACTACTTTGTAATTAGAATTCGTTATTAATTTTAACATACATTATGTAATTATTTTATTCATAATGTAATACAAAAATGCAATTATTACTTTTTAATATTCATTATTTATAATTGTTTCTTTTAACATTTTATAAATATTATTACATATTTTCTTATTTATTTATAATTACTATGTTATTTATAACTATTTTTTTTGTTTATTTATAGCTAATATGCTATTTATTTATAATTATGTAATATGAGTAATCATATGCATTATTTTTATTTTTACAATTCTTATTTACAATTATTATTTACAATTCGACGATTATTCTTTTTTATAATTACTATTAAATTATATTATATGATTATTATTTCTAATAACTCTTATTAAATTGTACTATATGAATATTACATATAATTACGATAAAATGATTTTACAAGATTATTATATGCTGCTTATAATACTACTAGCTGCATGGCCTGGCGTTGCATGAGCTTTCTCTACATTTATATATAAATTTTCCCTTTCCTTCACAAAATCAGCACTTCTAATACTCCTTTTCCTCATGACTTCCATCCCCCTCCACCGCTTAGCCCGGCGTTGCTCAGGCTTTCTCCTTTCCTGATGACACTAGCATTTCTGGATGTGTGTGTTTGTACGCGCACAATGGGAGTGATTTCTAAAATTGTGTCAAAAAATTTCCCTTTTTCCAAATTTGTTCCATTCCACATATTTTTTGATTTAAGACAGGTTTCTTTACCCTCTCTATAGCCCGCAGACGTTTTTTTTTAGTGTAAAATTATTGTTCTATCTTCCTCTCCTTCTCACAGATAAGATATAGCTTCAAATTTGGATGTATGACTTATAAAAAAAAAAATATTGCGTTAAAAATAAAAAAATTATTAATTTGAAGCAATAAAAAGAAAACAATTCTGATGCTAAGAGTAAAACAAAAAAATTAATCATTTTTTAATAGTTAGTTTCTAAAAATCTAAAATAATAAAATAGATTTCAGATTTTTATGAATCAATCAATCGTGACATATAGTTAGCTTAAAAATGTCTCTAAAATGTATTTTGATCCAAAATAATAGACGATGTACTTTTTAATTAACAAAGAATTCCTTTCGTAATGAAATAATCCTTTTAAAAAAACATATTTTTAAAATCAAATTTCTATAAGTAATAAATGAAAGAAAAATTAACAGATAGCTATTGAAATTATTGCTTTTTTCTCAACGTTCGATTAAATATATAAATATGTTAGAAAAAAACAGTATGGGGGAAAGAACTGGTAAGAATTGGCGTGGGGAAATGGTACTAATTATGCGTTTTAAGGTTTTTAATTAATATCTTTTTAATTAATTGGAATGTCGGAATGCAAATGGTCAATACGGATTCCTCGGATCATTCCCGAAATTTTGGTACCTTCGGTAAGTTTCTGCGTCGTGTGGTTCGTGAGAAAATTGGGCTACATTCATAGATACGTTTGTTTACCTTCAGATTTTAATAGTGTAGATTATTACTACATGTTACTTTTTATTACATATTATTCATATTCATTATTTATTGATTGATCTAAGTTAATCTCAATCTCTTCCTATATCCTTTATTTGAAATACATTTCAATGTATTTCAAAATAATTCTTTAGAATTATTGTGTATTATTAAATTACCGTTAGGCCGCCATATTGGAATTCATTCCAGCTACAGAAAACGCTGCTAAGCGCGATCTTATCGTGCCAAGCAGCACTTGGCGCAATTACTTCCAATATCAAATTAATTCCATGGAAAGGTATACAATTTGTCAGATTACCCTTCAGAAAGAAAACCTTCAACAGTGATGAACAAGCAGCCAAAGTCTTCCTATACCAATTTCAGCATATTGTAGCGGAGAAAAAAGGTTTAAAACCTAAATAAATCTATAATAGAGTCCAGATAGAATTGGATTGTATTAGAAGCATTCACCAAGAAGAAATTTAGAGTAAATGCAGAGCATACCAGGACACAAGATTCAGAAATATTTTATGACTTTGTACTAAAATGTAATGGATGAAATTGTCGAATCGGGCGCTTCTCCGCCAAATTTTGAAAAATCGCCAATTTTGCGCGTTTTTGCGTGTTGTGTTTCGGAGTGGCAACCCTACCACAACACGCAACGCCGGAGCACGAAATTCAAGATTGCAGAAGGAAAATCATTAAAAAATAGCATTTTAAATTTTGAAACTGAAAATCGCTGCAAAAATCGGGTATTTAAAAATGGAAATAATTTCACTTACTTTAAAAAATGCTGCTTTTCCCGACATTTACGATGACGATGAGTTGCTTACTGAAATTATACCAGTGTGCTACTGCATATTTCTGAGAGCACCTTCCAAAACATTTTTTTTTTTTTGCATTACTAACAAAACGGTGCACAAATCCATATTACTCAATTCAAACCAAAACATTTTCCTTACACTCCTAAACACATGATGAGTATCCTCTTTCACACTGGACTGAATTTTGCAGTACCATTCAAAAAACAACATTCACTTTCTTACCCGTTCTTTCTCTCAATTCCATACTTTTTCCACATTTCGGACATGCATACGATGATCCAATCAAACCTTTCATGCACCATTCTAAAACAGCTTTCTTTCCAAGCACAGGCAACATGGCAAAAAAACCCCTTTAACAATAGTAATCGTAATCTTTCATGCATTCATTCAAATTCTCTCTAATCAGATCGTGGCAATCGGAAAATTAATGCGGAGAAAAAGAGTAATATTATTTGTTAAAATGATTCCACAAAGTAAAAGCGAATCGAAAGAAAACTTCTGATCCAACGGAATTTCCGGAGCAAGCGAAACTTTTCCGTTGAGAAAGGTTTCTAAAGTCTTTAGAAAAATAGTAATTATCATTAATTTTTTAAAGTAATAAAAGCTTTCTGCCCATGCGCGAGAAAGACCGTTGAAGAAAAAAAACGAATTACGAATGCGCTAACTTGCCGCGATATCGTTAAAATAAAAGAAATCTACTGCGCATGCGCAAAATTTCGCACCCCCGAAAAAAACGACTTCTTGACTAGAAAACAGATTTAGTAGGGTTACCAGATTTCGCGCATTTATCTATTAGGCGAGAAAACACTTGGCGCGATAAGCGCCCGATTCGACAAATCAACATAACACAAAATTAAAAGTGATTCAAAGTGTTTTTTTACATCCACTTCATTTAATCAAATTACTTAGATCTTGCTTTAAATAAGCTAAAACTAATTCCACAAAAGCCAAATTAAAGTATTTAAGGTACTAATTTAGACATTTTTGATTAATTCATAAAAGTAATCGTTCTAAAATAATCACAACGATAAGACAAAGAATTTTTGAGAACAAGAAAATATATTTACACAAAACAAATTAAACTGCACAGTAAAAATTTATGCATGCTTGATACATACACAACTAAAACAGATTAAAATTGTGTCAAATCCACTACATTAATATAATAAAAAGAAACAAATTTTTTGTCTCAAAGAAATAATCTGAAAATCCTTCATAAAACATGCATTTACAAACAACAAAGTGTATAGGTAAGTTGAAAATATTCGCTTATAAAAACAAAAATATAAATTGAAAAAAAAGTTAATTTTTAAAAATGAGTTTTAAGAATAACAGATGCAAACATATTACACACAAAGAAAAGCCTAAATTATTAAATTTGAAGCATATATATAGCTGCTGCAATAACATTTTGGGAAAGAAAACTGAATTGTGGAATTTATATAATTTTAATGAGTTTAAACGAAGTTGTGGTTTGGGAATCGTCCTGATTGTTGTATGTTGGGCATCAACTATAAAACAACAATTTTGTTTGTTCTACTTCATAAAATATACTAGAAATTATTTTATAAATCGAGTAATATAAGTGTAAAACCACAGACAAGCAATCACAATCCACTTAAGAAATTGTTTTAATCGATCAGCACATAGAACCGGACTTGTGTTGACTTTTTTCTTTTTACATTACTTTCCTCAATAGCTTTAAAAGGGACACAAAGTAATAAAAAGAGCAGTACAATCATTTGTACAACACCATTCAAGCAATACTTTTTAATTAGATTTATAATAAATTATATTTTAGAGGTAATTGTAAACTGAAGCCTAAAAAGTCAAAAGAGGTATTTAAATAGGTATAGAATACAACACTTAAAAACAGATCATGAAAATTAAGGAAAGTTACGAAGATAATTAAAAAAAAAGCAATCAAATTTTAGAGATTCTGTGATTTTCTAAAGATTCTAACACATGATCCAAAAAAAAATCCAAAATATCCTAACATGAAATTCCAATCTACACATGTGATTATTTACTATATTAAAATATATAACGTAAAATGTACTTTACCAAAATGAAAGCTTCTGTGAAACATTTTGACTTTCTTAAAAAATCATGGCACATCGCATCATATCGTTTAACTTGCCCTATGGTTTCATCGTCACAAATAAGAATGCTGTTCTTGAGCTCCATTGTTTACAATTCAACCAGATGACAGAAGCCTTAACTAACAAATTTTGTACTGTCACACAGTAATTTAAATTATTAGTATAATAGTAAACAATTATGTTTGCTTTTCTCTCTCTCTCTTGTGTCAGTTATATCCAACCAAAACCAACTATCATGCGCGTCTTTATATAAAAAGCGCTCAATTCCACAGAACCTACTTGCCTGAAATCTGTGGAACTAATGAGAAAACCCCTTCGTTTCGCTGTGGCATAAGCAAGCTATATTGGTTGATGCCAAAAATATATTATCAATTTTAAAAGTAAGAATTCGGTTGGTTCAAATATTTTGATTATATTAAGGTATCTGACTACTTGCGACAACGTTTTTGTTTTAAAAAAAAATGGAGATATAAGGTTTTTTTGTGATTTTTATATTTATTTAGTATATTTTAAGAAAAAATTCTAAAATTGATAAAAGATAAAAATGCATTGTTATTAAAATGGGAAAAAACTATTAAAAATCTACAAAAAATTACATAAATGGGGCCCACTCTGTGCAAAGATTTTACGGACTAATTCTCAATTTTTCAATTTTGATGTGTTACTTTGTTATTCATGTTTGAAGTGATCTTCAGGATAAGAGATATTTTAATTTTTACCAAAACTAGAGCACTTTATCTTAGTCATTATACGAAATTGCTTTAAAAAAACATTGACTATATTCACGTAAAGGACTGTAAATTTTGACATAAAACAGTGATTGATAAATCTGATGATCAAACTTTTCTACTGTAAAGCTGAATTCCCACCAAGGCTGTCGGCGTTTAGCGTTGAGCGTCTAGCCAATCAGAGACTTCATTTCGCCCGAAATGAAGTCTCTGATTGGCTAGACGCCCAATGCTTGAGGCTGACAGCCTTGGTATGAATTCAGATTTATGCAATACATAAGCAAAAAATTTCAGCCAATTATTAAAAAAACATTTTGAGCAATAGCTGTCCCCGTTTAAGTTTTTCGAAAGAAAAAAAAACACATTTCGAGTAAAACGCATTTTAAAACTTGACACCTTGTGTAAAGTTATGGCATCTGCTTTTACTAAAACGCTTGTACTTTTTGCTCTAGTGGAGGGAAACTAAAAAACTTGGTATTGTTCAGGGCCGATTCTAGGGTATCGGCCACCCTCGTGCAAACACCTACTGTGCCCCCCCCCTAGAGAACTTTTCATATTTTGACTAATACTTAAAGTTGACGTAAAAAATCATCTACTTATATAAGAATAAAAAGTAAAATACATTAATAATAACTCAAATAAAATTTAAAGTGCAGAATTTCATTTTTTGGCCAGGTAATGAGCTATAATAGCGACAAAATACTTCAACAAAATAATAAACTAACAAAAATATAACCTTTAAAATAAAAAGAAACATTTTATAATTATCAATCCAAAACGACAGAATTTACTCAAAAAATACAACCTAATAAAAATAAATACTAAGGCACAAATCTCGTGAAACGAAAAGTATATAAATCAGACCTTCTACTAAGACTAAGAAATAAATTATACCGTAAAATCTGGTGTGTAACGCGCACTTTTAACTCAAAAAATAAAATCGAAAATTTACGAGTGCGCGATATAAGTCGGGTATAAAAATGCCGTGGGTAGCCTAGTGGTTAGAGCATCGAACTCCAGACCGGAAGGCCTGGGTTCGATGCCCGATGCCACCAAATACCCTCCGAGTACACACGGAGTACGTGCTCGTTAAATCAGTGGGTCTGAAAATCTCGCGGGATGAATCACGAGTGCAGGGGACTGGAGAATATTTCCCTCCCCTTCAGTTCCATGCAGTAATTGTGGAGGTGGAGATAGGTGGTGTCACCATCTATCGTCCCTTCGGGGAATTTCGCCGAGCTAAATCGTGCCTTCGGTGCAATTACTGGGCATATGGCTCGCGAAGCGATCCTCCATCCCATATCCGGTATGTATATGTGGATCGGACCATAAAGTTATCATGCTAGCATTTAGCAGGAAGCTGATTGGCCGAGCCAATCGTTGAGGAAATGTCCTGGGTCATGCGGAGATCTGCTTTCATGACAGAGAGCTGAGTGAGTGCTCTCGTATTGGATCATGGCTGGTGATTATGAGACTCTCATTGGCTGCTCAAATCCCTCAGAAAGAAATTTAAGTCTAAAGGGGGAGGGGCTAGCCCTGATGGTGGGGATACGAAAAATAAATTAAGATAGATAAAAATATAAATATAAAAAGTAAAAAAAAAATAATAATTGATTATTTAAAAATAATTTAGCAAATAGTGTGCAATCAAATGCACTAATTCAAGAAATTAAGGCGGATTATAAGAATCGAGAAGGATTCTTCTCGGTCTTTTGGTATTGTCCTGAGGGTTGTAATTAGGCATATTAATCATGTTAGCATTATTTGTAAGTTTAAGTGAATTAAAGAAATTTTTTGCAATTTTTTGAATGTAAGATTTAAAGCTATTAATTTTAATCGCGTTCCGAATTTCGTCATTTCTCATATATCACAAGCCCTTTGATAGACGATTACGATCATTCGGATTGTAGAATTTTGCAGAGTATCAAGGATATTTATATTAGTTTTTGCCGACCTCGGGCAACTTGCTGGAGACGTGTCATCTTCAGTGATGAATCCCGCGTAGTGCTGATGACCACCGCACACTGTTTGGCACCCGTAGGCTAATATTGGACGCATAACGGCTGTGAAGAGTAGCACTTTATTGTCTCTAGAAGCTAAATCGTACTGTCACCTGTATGGTGCTCAAGGTCAACGACAGGCGTACTTCTAGCCCCTTGCCGCGATGAATTTTGTGGGCCTCGATCTGACTATCTCTGAAAGGTGGCATTAGAAACAACAGCAACATAATAATGAGAGCTTTAAAAATCCAAAAAAATAAGCATATAAAAAAATAAGACTTTTGCATATATCGAAATACTGTTTCTGTGAAAGAAATAATATTCCTTAAATTCCTTCCTTCCTTATAATTCTTAACTTAAAGGGTTGTAATTCTGAGAATACATTATTTTTTTACTAAAGCTTGGCTTCTACATTAGAAACAACAGAATAAAGGACTTCAAAACATAAGATCATTGCACATAGTATTTCAGGTTTCTTCGTAAAAGAAATAATATTCCTTAAATTCCTTCCTTCCTTATAATTCTTAACTTAAAGGGTTGGGCGTGTTATAATAAAGGCGAATATGTGTATTTCATAAGGGCACGTTATACGCCAGATTTTATTTTACTGTAACTATAAAATAACTTTTCTGACTTTCTGAGAACATATTTTTGTTAATAGTTTCGGTTAAATCAATTTTTTCTGAAATTTCGGATTCAATGGAGATCATGGCCAAATATGAACGCTTTTCTCTTGTGTCATATTATTTCTCAAGTAATTTTTAATTTACTGAAACTTCTTTCACTGGAAGCTGCAGAAACAGGAAAGGTTAAAAAAAATTGTAATGCTAGAGCGAAATTGGGAAAACAGGGAATAAGATCATTTTTCACTATAATTTCTAATATCTCAGTTGTCAGTTTTTTACCCGGAAAATATCTTTGAATCAAGTTATTTCATTGAGAAGAGCTGTATACCATCTATATCTTATTTTGGAATTTCTTTTTTATTTTCTCTTATTGTTCCAGCAATAGGTATTTTTTTTCTTTTCAAAAGTTCATCTGAAAGTGGATAAGATGTGTACCAGTTGTCTCCTTTTAAGTCACGTTCTTCCCAAATGTTTATGTGTTTATACATATAAAACATTTATTTCCAACTGTGTCTCCCTCTTCTAAATCTGGATCGATTTCAGTGGAGGAATCATATTTACTGTTATACTCTTCATCATTTGATTCTTCCTCATCATAATCACGAACAGAATTTCTTCATCCGAAACTGCTGTTGTACTATATCTGTTTAATATACTGTATCTATTAAATTACTTAAATATCACATTTCTTCATCATAACTACAATAATACGCCATAGCATAAGGAAGATTTAAAACACGCTCATGCATTCAGAACTGTAACGGCGATTCACGCGCAGGGTATAACATACGCGTGAAGAGGCATATCCAAAAATAAATATTTAGAATTCGTCTACAAGCTAAGCCCCCTCAAAGGTCAGCTACACGAGAAATCCTCCATTTTCCAAAAAGGTTTAGAAGGAGCGTTTAAAAATATTATTAGACGGTGTGTATGACAGGGCCTGCGCGGGAAGTGCCGGGTTAAAACTTAGAAAGATCTCTGACCGGATACATTCTATATCGGTATAGTTAAAAATATTTTTAAAAGTATCTCTACATTAGGGAAAGGCGAGACCATTTCTTTTGCAACTTCAATGCTTGCACAAAGCCTCGGGTCTGCCCCAGGGACGATTTCCGATTCCGAGTCATATAATTTATTTCTCTGTAGCAGTGTGGAAGGAATTTCTATGAATGCTTGAAAATATAGTTATAAATTTTGAATTAAAAATAACTAAATTCTTTTTTGATCGAATCTAAATCTTCAAACTTTTTAAAATTTTCTATTTATTATTGCAAACTGTAAACTTTTCCCTTGAAATATTTAGAAAATTAAAATAATAATCTTAAGCTTTTTAATTTTTTTCCAAACTCTCAAAAAATTACATTTAATCTTTTTTCTAAATTTCTGGCTGAATTATGAAAGTTCTGATTTAATACAAACATATTTTGTTTAATTCCCCTATTCTTTACAGAAATCATAGTTCCTTTTCTAGTAAAAAAAACGTAGCTTAACTTCCAGATTACATATTCAAAATTATTAAAATATCTCCACCAAAAGTAGGCTTTCAAAAATTCTAAGGTTTTTTTAAAAAAAACAACTAGAAACCCAATCACAATACTCTAAATTTGCAAAGTTTCCGTTTATAGTTTCTAAATGTAAGTTAATAAAATATTATTATTATTATTATTTGCTTGTTTTTTCAAATATCAATACTTTCAGACTAAACAAAACAATAAAACATTTCTAGAATAATTTGAAATTTCTAACATAACTCAGAACTTTTTGACAAAGGCCTCAATATCACAAAAGAAATCTAAAATTTTCTAACTAAATTTCTATCTTAATTACATTAAAAATACTCAAGATTATACAACCTTACTACTTATTGAATAATTTTTCACATTTCTGTTTTGTTTGAAATCACTTATCTACTTTATAAATTATGTTTATCATATTTTTGTTTCTGTAATGCGTTTTGCTATCACTTTAATTAAATAGTTTTATACTACTAGGAACAACTAAAAAAAGTATTACCTATATTTTTCAACATTTATTATCGTTCTGTACAAATAAACTTTTCATTAAAAGCTTTTTATAAGAAATTTCTGCCATATAGTTCTGACATTCTTATTGTTGCCTTTTTTAAAGATTTTAAACACTGCTATAGGTAGTTATAGATGAATTTTGATTAACTTAATTAGAAGCATACAGAATGCTATACAATATTTTAGAGAAAGTATACGAATTTAGTGTATTTTTATCATTAATTATACACATAGCTAATCATTAGGTTGCATTAAATATTCTATCAAATTCTCTGGGCGAAAAATCTTAATCAAACAGTTATCGTGCAAATCAGTCTTAAAATAGCAATAAATACAAAAAGAAAAAAGAATTTGAGCTTCTCAAATGCTATCTTACAAAATAATGGTTCTCTTAGCAGTCTTAGAGTATATTAGAAAAATCATGTGTTTATTTCACATGTTACCTGAATAAAAAAATTTTAAAAAATGTATGTGTATCTTTAAGTTAGCATACTTTATTTCTTTGAAAATTCCTTTCACAGTTTGTAGCAACTTAAATTAAATATTTAGAAATTATAGATTGGTTCACATTCATTACTAAACAAATTTATCGTAATGCGTTATGATGGCAAACAAAATCATCAAAATAAATATAACTACGTTTTATTTCAATTTCGAGCTATTGTTAGAATCCTTTTAAGCATGGTAAATAATTAATGAATGTACTCAAAGGCTCATTAGTGCTTTGTATTTTAAATGAACTAATACCGTTTTCATAAGTGACTAAAGAAATTATTTTTACACGAGAGGCAAATAATATTCTTTCATTTGAATAACAATGCCAATTGAAAATGTTTTAAGAAGATTACGGTACATTCAAACTACGAAAACATGCACTTAAATATGTTAATCAACATGAAAGTATTCTAAGAAACTGATGACAATTATATATATTTATTTATGTAAAACGAAAATAGTAATAGCAACAAGGCAACAAAGTATTTTTTTCTCTTTATCTTACGCAATGATTAAAATACCTGGGCATTAAATCTTAAAAATCGAAAAGAGAATTTTAAAATGAAAATAAGTTGCCGTTTATGCTGTTCCGATAATTTTCTTGTCTGTATAAGCGCAGGAAGCAAAAAGAAATTAGTTCGGAAGTCAAATTGACACAAAATTTCCTGAGTTTTCTTCGAAAAGGGCTATTTTTTCTGAGGGTCATTCTGCCTCATTCTTTTCAATCGTCCTTAAGCATGTCATAAATCTTGATCGTGCTTTACATCACTTTTGTCTGATGTGTCGAAATTCTTCCTTAATGTCCCCTCCTCCTTTCCCCATGAGACCAGCGTTGAGAACTCAAGAATACTCGTTTAAAAAATAATTAACTATTGACTTGGAGTGTGACAGAAGACTTCTGGCGCCTATGGGCCAGATGTTTCTCGAAATGGGAAGTAGAACCCCTGCTGACTGATTGCACATTCGGTCTTTTGGTTGTTACAGAAATAAAAGAGAACCCGGATAAATAAAATCTAATATTCTCTTTCACTGGACCACTTCTGAAAAAAATTCCAACTGCCAAGCCTTCATGTAGCTTCTTAGTGCGACGTTTATTACAGTCAATCAATCAACAGACGAAGAGGGTATTTTCATTTACAAGCGAATAACATTCTGAATGGATTTTTCAAATCCCAAGTGTTATCTGTATTTCACTCCAAAAGATCTTTTTGTCGAACCGCTTTGAATAAGTTTTTCCTGCTTTCTGACCATATACCACTCCTTGTTTTCTCATATTTTTGAGTAATTTTACCAGCTTTTAAACTTTATTACTGTGCGTCTTGAGATTCAGAATTAACACGGAAAATTTATATGGTTTGAATCCAGTGATTTATTAATTTATAAACATTGAAAGGAACTCTTAATATGACCATTACTAACATTTTACGACTTTTTGCTAACACACGTCCGGGGCCCCTGCAGCTAGGGGGGCCCGTATCATTGATACGGGGCTTCTTATAAGACAGGTTACATCCCTGATGAGAAGGAATATTCCTCAGAATTTGAAATCCATTCTTATTTTTCTCGAAGTATGTTATTTGCTATCGGGACTTACTTTGATTTTTCAATAAATATTAACTACTGTAAGTCTACTGATGGTGGGGATCTCACAAGCGTTTATTTTAACTTATAGTAACTACACTCGAGACTAAAATAAAACATCGCATGTGGCTCTTTATCAACCAAAAACTCTAATTATCCCTGTTCCCTTTTGGATAGCTGAAACCGGACATCGTATGGGTGAACGGAACGTCCGTTGTGACCCCACTCCGAGCTGTGGAGAAAGTGACTAGTGAAAGATGTGCAAACATATCGAATTTCATGATTTTACATGTACTCCCGCCTCGAACCCTTCAAGTTTCAACAGAAAAGAAAACTGGCATTAAACATACAGAGTACAAAATAAGGAAATAAGATACGTTAAACAAAATATCAAATTCCCACCCAATAATATTTCAGAAAATATATAAAAATTTGTGTAACAAATAAATATTTCTCAAATTGGATCCAAATGTTGCCCCGGGCATGGGTCCTATTCGTCTGGTCCTAGAGCCCCCCTGCTACTTGTCCTCCTTTTCAATATTTTAAAACTAATCTGAGTATTCAGACAGTGGCGTAACGTACACCCTCGTAACCCCCGCATCGTGGGGGATGCAGGGTTCTAGGGGGCTTAAAGCCTGACTTTGTAGGGGGGGCTAATATTATCCGTTATGCCACTATATTCAGAGATGCCTGGTCGAACTGTTAACTCGTCATGCCCCGGTACAGCATGAATTTTCGGAGATATTAATGTATTTTGTACGTAATCAGGTACCTATTTTCCTCCAAACGATTCAAAAGATTGATATACGGTGAATATATTTCAGCTACAGAAGTTAGTATTTTTAACGATTTTGTTCTTCAATAATTCGAAGAAAAATGTATTCCTTGAATAATAAAAAGAAAATTGTCAAACTTAAAAAAATCAGATTTGGGCTCAACGGAAAAGTTTACCAAAGAAGTGTAGAATTTTTACAAACATGTTTCCAATATGCCGAAGAATGGTCTTAAACAAATATCACAGGAAATAACAGCTTTTAATGGTGTTGTTTGACTTCATCGCAAGTAAAAATTGCACAGATATATAAAATTGTGTTGAGTTTTTATCGGGAGAAATGCCTGATATTAAAATAAATGACAGTTGTCTGTTTGAATAAACTAGAAGACTGAATGTATACTTAAATTTTTTGATAAATTAGAACAGTAGGAAAATCAGCATATTGAAATTGATAAAAGGTGAAGGAAATATTTAACCATTTCAAAAATGGACATATTCCATATGAAAATTTAGTTATTCCTGTTGAATTTACGTTGTACTGCCATGGAAGTAATGCAGCACACAGTTGAAAGAGTTTTTTTCAATTAGTAATGATTTTTGGACAAGTGAGAAATCCATATTGAATGTTGATAGTTTATTTGTGGCACTTACCGTAAAGTTCAATCTTAAGGATATTTCTTGCAGCGATATTTCCAATTTATTAGAAAATGATACATTGCCGAAAAGTCATTCATTGAAAAAGATCTGGTGATCTAGCAAGCCTAGGTAACACTTTGATACTCTATAGAGCATGTTGGATTACAACGGGGTATGAAGGCGTGCATTATTCTTTTGAAAACATCCCTTGAATAGTATTTATAAATGACTTTGCAGCAGCTTGAATTACCAGACTGATGAACAAGTTTACAGTCAGGGTGAGTGAATTAACCTCGAGAGTGATCATGCAATCAAAGAAAATTTCTCGCCTGACACCATAACTTTAGGTGCACGCCCAGTGTGTATAGGCCGCCGAAGGGTTGTTTGCTGTTGTATTCCTTAAATTCTTATTTCCATGGATCAGTTAGGCGATCATATCAATAATAATTTTATGTTTTCCAGTAATTAGATCAAGTCCATCCCTTAGTTATTTTTCTTTATTGGACGAAACACATAGAAGACATTATAGCAAAAAAAACTTAACGTAACACTCACTGACTCTACAAGCCAAACAAAGTATATATAGTCTTAGCTGACTTGCAGCGCCATCTATATTTTACATTTAATTTACAACATTTGCAGGCGCTGACCTGGCCTTCTGATCAATGTACAGCCATCACTGGCACCAAGACAAAATCAACTTTGATTGGCGAACACAACACATCACTACTCTACTCTACAATTATCTCTGGCATGACATCACTGAAGTTGCAGATGCCAGTGATTTGGAGCTAATGGTATGAGCGCTACAGGGCGTCTGACTAGAAGCTATTTCTCAAACAATTGATTTGTTGCAGTTCATTGTGTCACTCTGGTGCTTATAGAAACAGTACTTTCTGCTGTAGATGCACTACAATGCTCCCCAGCCATGTGGGGAATACGGCAGCCTTTTCTTTCAGTGGTGACCCTTGCGTGATTTAACTATAAATTTCTTGAGGTAGTTAACGTCTGCCAAAAATCCTACTCAGTGGATGCATTCCATCCAAGTCTGTCAGTAATATCGAGGAAAGAAAATTCATCTTTTTTAGCTATTTTATACTACCTTGTTCAAACTCAGTGAGTTGTTAATAATGGCTTCTCTGTCTTAAAGTCTTTCTGGACTAACATCGACTCACTACGAGAAATCTTAACGGTAAATAACACTCACGAACATTATAGCGTGCATTTAAAGTACACTTGATTCGCATCCTCAAATTAGCACAACTAGCGCCTAAAGCAAAATTTGAATCGAAGTTATATTTTAAATGTATAAATTTCTAAATTTCCAAATTTCGTTGATATAGCACAACTTCTTGGTAATGGGATTTTTATTTCCATCATCAGTGTATTTTACTAGTGAAGATAAACGAAACCAAATGGAGTTATGTGATAAAAAATATGTCTAGTTCAAAGCGAACTATTTCAACCTAGTTGAGTTTAGGCCTTAATAGCAAGATAGTAAAAGCGATTAGATTAATAAATCGACTCAGCCTTTCATCCCTTCAGTGGGTCGATAAAAGAGTACCAAGCTTGCTTGGGAACTGAATACCGGGTGTTTCGTGTCGAACTGACCACTTGACCGAAATACTCTGTGCATGCACCCCAGGACCTAAGGTCACGTAAACTGAGATAGGAACAGTAGGCCTTGGCCCTCATGGGCTGTTGAGTTACTGCGTTCAGTTCAGTTTAGATTAATAAAAGTGGTTATGGCTGTAATTCGTGATACGAATGAGGAAATAACGACTACAACACTAGAGGCAAATTTCCTTATGAAACAAATGTACAAATATGCAACCTCCCTAATGACCATGATTTGTAATACTATACTCTAGAACAGTGATTCTCAACCACTGTGCCGCGGCACTTTTGAGTGCCGCCAAATTTCAAAAGTGTGCTGCCAAATTTTGCAAATATATAATAATGTTAATATTATTAAATTATATCATTTAAAAAGAAAAATATTTTTAACATGAATATATATTTAAATCCACAAAAAAATAAATTATTTTATTATTTGCTTTGCAACGCGTTTTTTCTTAGTGCCAAATTATGATGAAGCGGCGTGCATA
Organism: Trichonephila clavipes; assembly: GCA_019973935.1. NCBI lineage: Eukaryota > Metazoa > Arthropoda > Arachnida > Araneae > Nephilidae > Trichonephila > Trichonephila clavipes. The sequence continues at coordinate 7,340 of BMAU01002987.1, read as the reverse complement.
GCAATAGGAATATGTCTCAAGTCGGCGCACACTTGCCACTTCTGCATACAAAACGTGTTGTTTTAGTGATAGTTGGGATTCACAAGGTGTTGCATAGTAGTTACTGCAACTTTTCTTTCGTTAAAATTGGCAAATGTATGTGATTCGGTTTAATATTAATTTATTTGCATGTAGTAATATTTTGCATTAATTTATTTGCATTAATTTATCTGCAGATCCTTCTGAAAATGGATAAATGGTTAAAAAGAAGAAAGTTTAATGATGATAATAGTGATAATGATAACGTTAGGGGCCAAGTTAATGAGCCAACCCCCGGCACAAGTAAAAATACTTTTTGCTCAAAAAAATACGTTGTCCATCGGAAATATAATGATGATTTTTCGAAATTTGGATTTACCTCTACAATGAAAAATGACATAGTTGTTCCCGAGTGTGTGATATGTGGTTTTAAATTATCAAATAGTGCTATGGTTCCTAGCAAACTCCAACGTCACTTGGTGACTAATCATCCTTCGCTTTCAACAAAAGATAAAAGCTTCTTTGAAAGGTCTTTATCATCAAAAATTAAGCAAGTAAAAGTTTTTGAAAAACAAGTATGTGTGTCTGAAAAGGCTCAAGTAGCTTCTTACGAAATAGCTGAATTGATTGCTGTTAACTTAAAACCTCACAATTTGGCTGAAGAAATTATATTACCTGCTTGTCGCAAAATTGTAAAAACAATGATCGGTGGATCAGCTGATATTGATATTTGCAAAATACCACTTTCAAATGATACAATCCATCGCAGAATTAAAGATATGTCAGAAAATATTGAACAAAATACTGCAAAAACTCTTGCAAATTCGAATTTTGCTCTACAAGTCGACGAAACAACAGATATTACAGGAAATGCTCAATTAATTGCATTCGTTAGATTTATTCACGAAAATGATATAATTAATCAATTTTTATGTTGTCGGGAGTTACCTGATTTTACAACTGGTAAACATATTTTTCAAGTAATTATTTCATATTTAGAAGAGAATAAAGTTTCTTGGAAGTCATGTATTGGCATTTGCACAGATGGTGCTCCCGCTATGACTGGACATCTAAAAGGATTTGTAGCACATGTTAAAGAACTGAATGAGGATATATTAGTTACCTATTGTTTTTTGCATCGAGAAGCACTTGTTACAAAATTTTTGCCATCAGATTTGAAAATAGTTCTGGAACAATGTGTTAAAATGGTTAATTATATCAAATCAAGACCATTAAAAAGTAGATTATTTAGTAAATTATGCCAAGCTATGGAAGCCAAGTACGAATCCTTGTTACTCCATACAGAAGTAAGATGGTTGTCCAGAGGAAAAGTTATATCTCGTGTGCTGAAATTAAAAGACGAAATGAAAATATTTTTTGAACAAAATAAAAATTATGAATTTGTTCATTTGTTGGAAGATAAAATATGGTGTACTAAACTGGCTTACTTATCAGACATTTTTGTTATTTTTAACAACATCAATTCAAGTATGCAAGGGCCTAATGAAAATATCTTAAACTCAACCGATAAGCTAGTGGGATTCAAAAAACAAATAACTTTATGGAAAAATAAAGCTCAGGAAGGCAATTTAGAAAAGTTTGAGTCAGTCCCTAAAGACAGTTATAAAACTATTAAATTAATTGTTGTTGATCATTTGACAACATTAGAGGAGAGAATTATTCATTATTTCCCAAAATTAGATATTAAGAAATTTGATTGGGTTCGTAATCCATTTCTCATAACGTATATTTCTGTATTTGACTTAACTTTGAATGAAGAGGAAGAGCTCATTTTGCTTTCCAATAATCGAGATTTAATTTTAAAACATTCAGAAGAATCAATTAATTCATTTTGGATTAACATCAGATGCGATTATCCAATGATAGCCAAAAAAGCTTTAAACATATTATTACAATTTTCCACATCTTATTTGTGTCAATTCGGATTTTCAGCATTATAGCCAACATTAAAACTAAAAAAAGATCAAGATTGTTAAATGTAGAAGACGATATGAGAGTAGCATTGTCATTTTTACGACCAAATATAAATGAAATTATCAAAAAACATCAAGCTCAAATTTCGCATTAAAAATATTTTTATTATTAGCTTGTAATTAATCCCTTAATAAACGTTTAGTTATTATTGTAGTGTATATATTAGTTTATTTCGTATATTTAAAATTTTTGTCATAAACTATTTATGCAGTGTGTTGTAGTAAGTAAATAATTTTTATCTTTTTCTTTGTGTGCCGCCAAATTTTGAAATCGTTAAATATGTGCCGCAACAAAAAAAAGGTTGAGAATCACTGCTCTAGAGAATAAATACTACTATAGAAAATAATTAAAATAAGTTGACTGTGAATTATTAAAAGGATAAGAAAACTATATCCAACATTTGAAAAATGAATTTAGAGAAATGGAACAAGGAGCAATTGATTTATCAAGACTCTCGTTTGAAGAGGAAGCTGGAGAAGCTTGTAAGCAGCAGAAGAGCAAAATTATTTAATATGAAAGTAAAGCAGTCGGTTATGAGTTTACGTCATAGTAAAGTCATTGTATGTCATATGCGATAGGGCCAGAGCTGAAATATCCTGAAGAGCTGAGATTTATGAAACTGTTATGAAACTTTTTATTGTATTTTTTTCCCGAGAAATTATTACCTGAAATTAAGAAGAAAGCTACACAAAATCTAAAGGAAACTTACAAAGATGATATTGAATCTTTTACTTTTAACTAAATGAATTGGATAAAAGTTTTTACTATTTTTTTAAAAAAAAAACAAAGATACAACGAAGACCCCACTCGAAATTTATCGAATTGCAAGAAAAATGTTGTGTGTGATGTACTTTCCCTAATGTAGAGATACTTTTGAAAATATTTCTAACAATTCCGATATTGAATGCATTTTGTGAGAGATCATTTTTGGTTTTAAAGATTGTTAAAAATTATTTAAGAAGTACTATGGAAGAGAAGACAAATTGAACAACATGACCATATTATATAAAGAACAAGACGTTTTGGAGAAAATAGATACGACAAAGATAATTGATTAATTTGCCAAAGAAATATGAGAAAGTAAAGTTGTATAACAAAATTGTAAGCTTTTTTGTAAGGTTTTTAATTTTTTTAAACACAGTTAAGTCTTTTTTTAGATGTTGAGTTTCATTAATAGCAATGCTTTTTATTTTGAGAATTTCAGTTCAGCGAATCATTTCACTATTTTGTTATTTTGGCTCTTGAATCCATGAGCTTCAAACCTTTTACTACCAGGGACCTCTAACTAGTTTAATCCACCTCTGATAACCATGTGCGAGATGATATAAAAGTTGATGGATTATCGAAGAACCTGCTTCCCGCAGGGAAGCTCAATCTCTTTTCTTTAGGGAAATGGGTGGTTACATGAGTTCAGCTTTTATTTTGCTGCATTTAAGATATTAAAAATTTAAATTATGTGTCCAAATGATTAAAGAAAAGCATTAAAAAATTAGAAAATTACATTAGTTGTATAAAATATTAAATTTAGGTGAGAGTGTGGTGAAAAAACATTTTATTAATACTGTGACGTAGCGTTAATGAATCTTCACAGCCAAAAGTAGTAACAAAAGAAAAACGTATTTCTCTCTAATTTAAAAAGTCTAATTGTCTGAATTTTAAGTCTCTACGCCAAGTATCTCCTCAGCTTTTTTACTCCAAGATTATCTCCTCAAGTTTTTTTCTCTTTTTTGAAAGCCAAGAAATTTAACGTTTATCTTTTTTTTTTATCATTTTTAAATTAAATTCTTTTCTACCAAATCGCTACAGCGCATGCCGCTTACTCGCTCGTCTCGTTTTCGTTTCAAGTCTGTAACGCTTGCTTCCAACTGTTCTCCAAAAGTCTGTGACGTTTGCTTTCAACAGATCTCCACACTTGAGTTTTAGACGCTTCCAGCAAAGATGTTACAACACGTATATGTGTGCTGTTTGTGATGTATTCAATGAGAGATGCTATGTCCACCGTGAGACTGGCTCGGCGAGCCGATCAGTAACGCAGTGGACTTGTTCCTAAGCAGGGTGAGAGAAAGTCATTCGGCGCAGAGCTAGATGATACGCATGGAAAAATTCTCCCCCCATAGTATAATACAAAGGAAGGGAACCTTCTTACCATTAGAAGCCACATGTAAATTAATTAGTAATAAAGGAGGCCGCATAGGTTAATGTACCTTTAAATGAGACTTTTATGAAATTGTTATAGTTTTTTTAAAAAAATAGATTTAACACACACACACACAATTTTGTACATTTATAGAAATATTATTAAAAATTGAATCCTTATTTATTTATTATTTGACATAAAAAGGGTCAATGTAAAATATTTTTATGTTCACGTAAGGGTAAAAAATTGTTATAACATTAATCATTGATTACGATTTTTTTACAAAATTATAAAATTCATAGACCCTATATTGTAACTTTTTATATTTCAAAGTTGGTATTTTCATTAATGTAAGCGTGTATATATATATAGATCAAGCTTCATAACACCAAGCCTTAATTGATCATTTAAATAAGCATGTCTGGTAGAGTTGCCTTGTTGCACTATATGGCATTCTAACATTTGAAGCTCTGATCAAAATTACGAGCTCATCGCCTATAAGTCGCTGTGTTGTTTGAATGTAGTAAGTATTTATACAAATGAACAAATACATATTATAGACTCCTCAACACTTTGGAAACCCCTGCATATATATTTTATAAAGTAGTTTATTACAGATAAACAATCCCCAAAAATATCATGCTCTGACACGAATTTTAACATCTTGTGTGGCACTATAAAATAATTTTCCTTTCTTTTTTCTTCCACTCACATTTAAAGAATAATTTAAGATTATTCTTAAAAGATTCGAAATTAGTGTGTTTTCAAAAAAGAAATTATTTTAAAAAACTCAAAAATTTGAAGTGTAATTTAATGATAATTTAGTTTAAAAAAATCTTGAAAAATTCGATTGGGAGGGATTTTGAGTTCAAATGATAAGGGTTGATTTTTAGAGAGATTACTATCACAAAGTAATTGATTTTATGTGTTTTTTCCCTTTTTAAAAATGATTTTAAAAATTTACAATAGACCTGCTGAGAAGAGGAGAGTTGATACATGTTAAATCTGTCCAGGTTTAAAGTTCTCACGTTGGCGTGGTATGGAAATTTGGAGAGTGGGATATCAGTTCAGGTGTTGTGCTCGTGTATCAATCAATTGGATTAGTTGTATTCTGAATCTACTCGAGAGCTGGAGGTGAAATGTTCAAGGGAACCGAGCTCACCATAAAGGGCTTAGAGCAGTGGTCTTCAAAATTTTTCAACTTTTTTCACTTCCGTAGAATTAGGAGGTGTTTTCGTGGAACCCCTAGAAAAAGAGAGTAGTTTCGTAGAACCCTATTCTACGCATACGCTTAGAAGGATATACCTTAAAATAATATTTAAAGTAGATCAACATGTTACAGGTACTTTATAGGAAGGCAATTAAAAAAGTGTTGCTTTTGTTATTAAAAATAGTAATAGTAATAGTAATGTAATGTAATGTAATAACTCGTTAATAATATTAATCCGTGATCCAAATGTCACCAATGCATTATACACTGCTGGACAATTGCTAAGGACGGATAACACTATCATCCATAGCAACCACAAAATGAAAGGAAGCAAAATGTGGAAAATTAGAATAAGTGCGGGATATTAGTAAGAAGAAGTATGAGTATGCAAATTTTTTTTCCACGTCTGTTCATCACGTGATAGCGTTCATAAGAGCTTTAAAGGTTTTGACGCGTGTGGACAGTTGTTGTTTCAAGTCAAAGTTTTAATGGAAAGATTTAATAGACGAACTTAAAATTTTTGGCATGTCTTCCCGACATCACATAGATGATTTTATGCGTGGCCGAATTATTGGAAAGATCGAAGAAGGGCGAAAAATAACAGATGTTGCCAGGGAGTTCGACATCGCTCACAGCGTTGTTTTACGGCTGTGGAAGTCATTTAAAACTACTGGAATGTGTAGTAGACGGCACGGGAGAGGTCGTGTTAGAAGTACGACGCCTGCAGAAGACAGATATATCGTCCTATCAGCAAAAAGGAACAGGCGCACTACAGCTCAGCAGGTGGCAAATCAGTTTCTTGCTGCCTCAGGAAAGCAGATCTCCCGAAAAACTGTTGCCAGACGTTTGAGGGGAGGAGGACTATACGCACGCAGACCTGTTGTGTGTGTCCCGTTGACCAGACAGCACCGTATGCCCGTTTGCAATGGTGTCGTGAGCATCACAATTGGACTGAACAGGACTGGGCATGCGTACTATTCTCAGATGAGAGTAGGTTCAGTCTGTCATCGAAATGTAGACGCCAACTGATCTGGCGCGAGAATGGTACTGCTTATCGTCCAGAAAATATCCAGGAAAAGGACCGATATCCGACGTGCAGTATCATGGTGTGGGCCTGCATCATGATCAATGGCCGCACGCGCCTACATGTGGTTGCGAATGGGACTATGACGGGCCAACGATACATTGATGAAGTTCTACTTCCTCATGTTCGTCTTTTCCGTGGTGCTGTCGGTGATAAATTTGTTTTTATGGACGACAACGCAACATGTCATCAAACACTCGCTGTTCAGGATTGTCTATACAGCGAGAGTATTCAACGTCTCGTATGGCCAGCGCGTTCTCCAGATCTAAACCCCATTGAAAATGTGTGGGATGCTTTGGGGAGGCAAGTTGCTGGTAGAAACTATCCTCCGACAAACAAGAACACCCTCATCCGTGCACTCACAGAGGAATGGGATAAATTGCCTCAACAGCTGCTGGATAATGTTGTGTAAAGTATGGTACGACGTGTGGAATGTTGCATCACACTCCACGGTGGACATATCCCGTACTGATACCTTTCTTTAAGGTGCCTGCTGACTTTTAGATGCATTGTTCCATTTCTCTGTACGCAGATCAAATGAACGTTTTTTTTTCTTTCAGATGTTTCACAGCTTTTGTACTTTCCAGAACAGTAAATATTCTTTATTCTAATGCCTGAACAGTGTGGCAACTATATTTTATCCTACTAGGCCTCATGTCTCGCTCAATGTTATGCTACATAGCAATTTGTGATCCTTCCTTAGCAATTGTCCAGCAGTGTATTTGGTAACTCGGATATGTGCTTGCATTTATTCACACAAACTGTCGAATTATAGGTCAATTGAAATTACCTGATGTCGCATTACATATTCTGAGTTCGATTTGTTTCAATACTTTGTTTTTGTTGTGACTCACGTTGAGAAATATTTTTCACTTAAACACATATTGTTCTGAATG